>JAUJYS010000034.1:0-38060 GCA_033995665.1 Melogona broelemanni | reverse complement strand
GTGGCGCGCCAAGGGAGTCTTGGGTGGGGGGTGGGTTGGGTTGGGTTGGGAGGAAGGGTGATGCCACGATAGTCGTTAAGAGTAGATTCATTCTTTTCGTTCGCCCTCTCTCCCCCTGCCCCTTCAGTCTAAGTCAGAAATCATGATTCCAACAACAAGTTTTGGATGTTATTCTTTGTCCAAATACGTGTCGCGGCCACCAAAAATTAGTAATCAGTGGATGAGCTGACTTTCAAACATGAGCACTTGTACAGAAAGTAGCAAAAACGACTTTCCATCAGTATCTCGAATTAATTTGCTATTCCCGCATTTTAGTCGTCGCGCTGATAATTTCAGAAGGAAAAAAAACAAAAAACATTTCAACTGTAATTTCTCTCATCTAATGGAGAATCACGTTAGTTCTTTCAAATCGACTTTTTTAAACCATTTTCTTGTTTACGGTGGCGATACACTTGGATAGCAGAACCTCTTGTTCTCACTTGTTTCTCGTAATATGCAGCTCTTTTTGATAAGCTTAAGTGCCTTTTTTCAACTATACAAGTAGAGTGGACACGCCCGATAATCCCATCGAGGCAGTAAGCGAGGTCGCCTTCACACCCGCTTTCAGACTCGTACAATACCGCTATTGAAATGGTCAAGCTTTCTCAAGTCGAGCGTGCTCGACCGGGACGCGTTTAGCCAGTGACACCACCTGGGTTTGAGGACAGCGCCTCGCGATCTTAAAAGCCCAATGTGCCCCCCATTTAAATATCTTGAGCACGCCCAAGCAAGATACAACAAAATGTGACAGGGGTATAATTTCATTGCAGCGAGTGTGAGTGGCTTGAGTGAATGAGCCGGACGAATGGATGGACATACGCAGAAGCCGCGTAAGCCAATACGTGTCTGGCATTTCAAGATGGCCGCCACCGCTGTTCATCCACTCAATGGTGGTCGTTCGCTCGGTCGTGCTTCATGACCGGTGTGTGTGTGGTGGGAGGGGAGGGGGCTGTGAGATCGAGTCGCCTCTTAAATCAGCGGGCAGCGTCACTAACTCGGTCCCACTCGCCCACGCGGCCACGTCCACTCCCAGCAGCGCTGTGGCCAGTCCCGACGCGCCCCCCGCGCCTTCAGCCAGCCAACAAAACCGGAATCGCGCACACAAACACATAGTTACACGGCGGGGGGCGCTGCGGACAGTCACGGTGGCCTCGCGTACACACACATGCACTCCCCCTCTCCCCACCATTCCCAAAATCCCGCGACTTCCACTCCCGCTTGGCGACCGTCGTGCTGCTCGACTCGCCGCCGCACGTTCAACTCGTCGTCGGAACCGTCCACCCCATCCTCCTCCCCCACCTCGCCCTTCCCCCTCCCCCCCACCACTCACTCACCTACCATCGGCATGCGCGTCGAATTTCAGACAAAACTCAAACCGAACGCGACAATGTCAAGTCATACGTGGAGTAGTAACCAATATTGGATGATGCTGGAAAATATGCTCAAGATAATATTTGGCAATCTCAGAAATGCCAATACCAGGTGCGTGAGATGTGTTGGGAAAACTGGCTTGGCAAAGGAGCGGGATAATTTCAAAATAACCACCATCCATTTTATTATTTTATTTTTCTGTCAGCAGAAAATAACATGACTGTTTATCGATCGACTCGTAATTGTAAGAACAATGATAACCGTGACGCCGAGACGAATCAATAAGAAATTCAACCACTTGCATAAAATAGATTATAAATCAGTGAATTATTTTATGCAATTGGTTGAATTTCAATTGTAAGAACAATGTTAGTACAGTATTCCATTATAATCTGAAACCGGTACGGGGAATGCTCGCTCAAATGTAAGTTCGAATCGGAAGGCGTTCATCTCATAAATGAATATCGGATTTCATGTGATCGTATCTCCCCGTGTATTTCTGGGTGTCTTCCAACTCTCCAAGAGGCCACCCACGACACCAAAGCCTATTGCTGGCTCGAAACAGGGACGGTGGTCACCCCCCGTTATGCCCGTCCTCAGTTCTCGTCATAGGCACTAGATAAATCTCTCGTATTTAGATTATCTTTGGTCATAAACGCATGCACATGTGGGCTTTGATTGGCTGCACCATGTTCAACGCTCGTAGTGTGAGTGATAGGAGGCCATAGTATATATGACAGTGGCCTGCGCGGCCATCACACTCCACCTCAAAACAAATAAATAAATGACGAGAAGCTCGAGTCGCTCCAACCACTCGCCTTCTCGGATAACACGTGAAATCAAAGTATGGAAAGTTGAGAAGATCGAGGCATATCTATCTTATCATGCATTCTCCAGTATGTAAACACTCGTTATCGCTAAATGTGTATAGCGGAGTGCGGAGTGCTAGACCTTTGGGTTTGACGTACTTAATGCGACCAAATGTTGAAGCTTAGTCGCCTCTCTTGTGCGATGCCTGTTCATATTTGACTAATTTTATTCAACCGAATTTAAATAAAGGGGAACGGATTTTAGTCTTGCATGCAGCTAAATAAAGAGCAACGAAATTATTGCTGTTAATCTTTCATTCTTTGTATTCGTATTTCTAGTTATCAAAATCGTAATTTTGAGAATCAAAATAATAAACAGTAATGGATAGGGTTATTCCTCTTGTCGAATACGTGAATTTCAACAACTTAAAATAAACACTCGTAAAAACCAAAAATAAAGCCACGATTCACATTTATTTCCAAGAGACGTCTCAGTTATCTAGTGTGACATAAAATGATTTGTAGTCCCTGTATAACGGACATGTACGAGTAGGGCTGGTACTAATCACGCTGTTGTACAAATTGTACCTAGGAGAGTAAAAGTTTTCCCCTCCCCCCGCAATTAATTAATGCGAGCAGGGTTTTAGACTAATTTCGAGATAACCCGATCGTCACTCATCACTGCATGACGCTGATTTTGTCTATCGATTGCACATTTTGGCTGCCTCACATATGTGAAAATTGAAAAGGCGCAAATAGCTAGATTAAAAATGCGCTCAACGCGCCGACAAGCTTGTGTCGTAATTGTAACACTGGACATTTACCAAAGCGAGCATTGGTAGCACAGGAACGGTGCTCGACTAGAATTGCTCACCGAGCAGGACCAAGTTTCCAGTTATTTCAATAATGAGCGAAGGCCTTGCAGATGCCCTACTCCTACCCACCCATCCCCTCTCCACCAAACTCACCAAACGCCGCAACTTAGCCCAATTAAGTCCTTATCTGTCTTTTTATACGAACGTAATTTTAATTTTGCAGCGGCGTTCTTTTGGGCTCGCAGATGAATGCAAGCATACACACAGTGCTCAATGCGTGGTGGCACACGAATGCAGGCAGATAAGCTGCTTGGCCAAGCATCTCTCTATCGTGTGCAACCTTCAAATAATGTTGGCTTCAGGAACTTCATTTCCACAAATAGGATAATTACATTCCAGCCAAACAACTCCAGGTCGGTGGCGACCAACCCAAGCACAAAAAAAAAACGAAAATCATGTTTCTATTGTCGACAACTTCAATTAATTTTGTGGACGATCGATCCCGAATAACATTTAAAATCAACAGCTTTAAAAAAGAACAACGTTGCAATTTTGAATTGACAATTGGTTTTATTTATATATTTGAATTTTAAATTGTAATTGGGCAATAAACCTTCACAAAATATGGTATCTGGTAACGAAATTTAGTACCGCTACGAAGTTATTGCAACGAAAGACCTCAGCGATGAACTGAACTGAACTGATAAGAATAAAATAATAGAAAACATAAAATATTCACGCAGTTGCCGATGACACCTTACGCAAACTTAATTCATTTCACTCATCTTTTAAACCAGTGCAGCAACTAGTACTTCAATTATTGACTATAACATTACACAATTCTGAATATTATTTCCCCACTAAAATGCACGTCCCAGTTGCACCCCTATAGCTCCCCGCATTGCCCGCGCGCCCCATTCCTGCGCACTTGCCGCTCGGCACATGATCCGCACCCGATCACGATTTGTGGTGGTGGTGGTGGTGGTGGGGTCAGGTGGGGTCAGGTGGGCAAAAAGAACAATCAATTTCGCTCCGACGGCGACGACGAAGATGGGGAGTGAGGCTGCGCATGCGCACAGTCGAGCCACACATTGGAAATGCTGGTGGCTCTCAGCCAATCGAAATGTGCACGTGTCACTCAAGCATCATTAATTACTGTCACCCGAGGAACTCAAACCGTAATTACACACGGGATTCATGGCTCGAGCCTGTCTATACGGGCAAATAAAGGGAGGGAGGGGGGGGGACCAAGTCGATCAACGCTTAAATACCAATGGAGTATGACGCCACTTGTGCTCTCGATCATTCACCGGAGTAGTTCAGCTTTTACTAATTCAAATTTGGAATTGTCGAGCGCCGCACGACCCAAGGGGAGTGGCAAAAACAATCTCGGGTACCGAAATTCGCTAATATACTCTAATGAATGCAATTACAAATAAAAAAAGAAAAAACATCTGTTAACCACAGGACAGGCTGGGGTTTGTAGTATTGAGTAGAAACAACCGAATGGGCGAGGTTTAAAAAAACACAAAGCAAAACAGCATAATATTGATCGAATTATATTGATCGAACAAACCTCGAAAGAATGAATTACAGTCGACAAAAAAATACCTTGACCATTATCAATTATATTTTCAGTAACGTTTGTAGGTATATAGCTGACGAGAGACGAACTTTGCCAACTCGTTGCAAACCTCGAACGAAATACTTGTAGCTTGAAATTAGCGCTGAGAGATGTACGAAAGAGCCAGTGGGGGAGTAGGCGCTTGGGATGGCGCAACTACAGCATATTGGCAAGCGTGATTAATGGGAGTTCCATAGGCGAGAGTGGCAAAAGTCAAAACAATCGCCAATGAATAAAATATTTTGATGCCTCATCATGTCTCGCGGCACGCGACACGCAGAGAGAGAGAGAGAGGGCGAGCAAGTTCCTTTAAAAAAGGAACCAGTTCCACTTTTCATTCCTCCTATGAAAAATGGAACCAAACCGTTCCTTCGAATAAAAAATAAAAATAAAAAACTAGTAAATCGCTTTTTAAACGGATGAAAATATCTAAAATTCCATTTATCCCAACATTCTTATTTGTAAATTGGATTTTATCATATGAGTTTTGAATGCGAACGAATTCATTTTCTTAAAATAGACACCCCCATCCCCATAATAAGGGTCTGCCTTCTGAATTCGCCAACCAATAACGCTATTAACGAACAGGATACAGGAATTGGACAAAATAAAGGAAACAGGTTTATAAGGTACACAAACAGTTCTATCCCCACCATCTGTACGTGCAGGCAGTGTTGGATTTGTTTCTTTAAAAAAAAGGTTCCAAACCGTTCCGAGTTCCTTTTCTAAAGAAATCTATAATTTTTCATGTTAAATTCGATTAAAAGTTTAAAAAATAAAAACTAATAAGTAAATCACTTTATGAACGGGTGAAAATATTTAAAATTCCATTTATCCTAACAATTCCATTAGTAAATGAGGTTTTTATCTCGTGAACTAGAATGCGTACATGATAAGATTTGTAATAGTTAATCAAAGTGTCCTGCACACAATAAACGCAAGGACCGTTCCAGTTCCTGACAAAAAGAAACGAAAAAGAACAAATTTCGTCCTAGGAAAAGGAATCTAGCTAGACGTTCGATAGTTCCTCAGAAAAGGAACCCGTTCCTAGGAATCGGAACAGCTGCGTTCCGTTCCTACCCAACCCTGAGAGCAAGGAGCTACCATTTGGCTATGAGCGAGACATGATTTAAGAGAAGCCGGTTAAAACGCTGGTGCTGGCCGCGATAAGGAGGGGTCGAGGTGTCCGAATCTATTATCTCCGCCAAAGATGCTGCGAGAATCGCCTTATTAGGCCTATCGATCCAAAGCAAGGTGGGCACAAGGTGGTGATGATGGTGGTTTTGGAGGGAGGGAGAGAGGGAACCGGTCCTCATCTCTCCACAGGCCTGGGGGCGTTGCATCGGAATGCAAATCGGATTTGCACTCGTGGCCACCACACCACACATACAAACACTCATAGACATGCATAGAGAGGGAGAGACAGACGGATGGACGAGAGCGGGCGGCCGGTCCGCTTCTCGCACTCATGAGTGTGCGAGGTGTCAATTATCTATTGGAAACGAAGGCATCGCTAATTGGGATTGGGGAAAAGGAAAATACATATAGAGAAACGGGAGAGCCAGAATGGGGTGGTGCGACCAGCGGCGACCCGCGGTTGCACGAAAGACTGCTCGCCACTGGCGCCAACTGGCGGACGTCTTACGTCTTAAGACGTCCGCCTGTGAGAATAAAAATTGAAACGATGGAAACGTGCGATCAGCACGGAATTCTGCGTTTTCTCTACCTATAGAGCACAATACATCACAACACCGATACAAATCATGGTTTGAAGGAAAAATTATTGCAGCAAACCTTTTTTAGTAGCCATACAAGTATTTCACCTCGCGTTCGAATTTTTCTAAAATAGTGAATGGTGCGATTTGTATGTCCATTTTTGCTACCTTACTTTGACTATCTTTTTATTTGTAAATAACAAAAAACGATTCATGCGACGAATAAGATGAGATCAGGTTTTACGAATTCTGGCCAAGCAGTTGCTTACTAAAAAACGATCGAACCGACTCAATTGACTCGCTCGAGCCTGTTCCACCACAGTTAACGTAGGAAAACGAACGCATGAATGAATCGAGCGTCGAGCCACCTATCGCCAGTCATATGTAACGAGAGCACGCGGGATCCACACTAAACGAAAGTTTTTAGCCAATTAGAGACAGACTCCAAGTTGTCGCCGCACAACCCACCACCCACAAAAAATAAACGAGTAGAAAAAAAAGCACACGGTTAAGAAGAAGCCGGCCCACCCCACACCCAATGGCGCTCGCACACACACACACAGATACACAAGCAGCACGCATGGCAACCAGCAAAAGACGGATGATGGTCCGGAGCATTAGGGTTAAATGCTCGTTTAAATTTGCAATCATAATAGTCGATGACGTTGCGAAATTCGGCTCACGCACAAAATTACGAGCCACAGAACCTCACGAAGCCACAACACACATACACACGTCTCAGTGGACCAGGGAGGGGGAGGTGGAATAAATGACGCAGGGGGAAGACGTTGTGGAAAATGGGGGTGGGAGGGGGGGATAAAATCCACCTCAACTTGTTTGCTGTTTTTTTTTCTTTTTTAATTTCATTGTTGCGGAGTGTTTAAAGGAGGGTCTGCTCGTCCCACCGTGGTTGAGGTGCGACTCGTCCGTGTTATAGAATGATCTACACGGCGCTGCCAAATACATATGCCTATGGCGTGTCTAGTCCAAGGAGATTGTACAGGGATTGGACAAAATAATGGAAACACTTCCATTTGTACGCGTGTGGCCAGAATAGATCAAATTCATGGTGTAGAAATAGTGGTGTTTGCTTTATTTTGTCCAACCCCTGTGTGTCGTAACGGGCTCCTCTTTCACCTGTGTGACGAAGCGGAGGCAACATCAGCACCGTGATGGTGGTGGTTGTACCGGCCGGCAGGTCGATTGCCAACGCGACCGCAAAGGTCAATGGCATTTCGCGCAATCTCTGTACAGCGCAAGGAGGGTGCTTCGCTCATACGCTCCCCGTGTATCATCCCAAGGCTCGATCGACAAAGGATATGGCGATTGCCATGGCCCCAACGCATAAAAAACCCATGTTTTTTGCCACCGAGGTGACTATACCAAATAGCAGATAACCAAACCTATAAATGAAAATGAAGCAGATCGAACCAGCAAGACGAGCCAATGAACGGATGGATACAAAATCAACAACTTGAAAATATAGATTTTGGTCAATGCAGGCAAAGAAATGACTGAGAATATCTCGAATCTCGACAAAACTTAAAGAATGTGGATTGGATTCGCGCTTGAAGTGCCACCATCTTAGTCAAGTGCAGGTCTACATTGATTCGATGTGTAGAAAAATACATTCCTGATTATCGCGTTTGTTCGGCGTGTCCTATCGTGCCCCTGGTCTATGCCCACTGATTGTTGGTTGGTGAAAGCTAGACTCAGCCTCGGCTGCGTTGGATCCGTGTGTCTGTCGAGGTCTCTGTCACTATTCAATACCTCGTCCCATACACGCTGTCCTAGAAAGGTGGAATAAAGGTGGGATGATCCCAACTTGAATTTTGACACTAGTTGACGGGAGCGAGTGACAAGAGAATATCGACTTGTTTCGCAGCAAGCGATGCCTTTGAAAAATGCGACTACAAAGTGATAGTGGTGAGGAACCACCATCACCTACCACAATATAAATTGAATTGAGACATTCCTGAAAACATCTTTGAATGATTTTGACCGTGCGGTCACATGAGTGCTCACCCTATCATTATCATAGGAGCCAAATCAGTCTGGCAAAAGGGGCAATGGGGTGTGAAGAAGCGAAGAAAGGGACCTTTAGAAAGCACGGTTTACAGGTATTCTTAAACTATAAAGTGTCGTTGGATCCATCGAGATGAAGCGACGTGACAGAGGGGCGTAGCTCGTACAACTCACCTCTTCACGCTGTTCATCGCAATCAGCATTAAAATAACTAAAATGGACTCTTGAATTTTGAATTGCATCTATGAAAAGAAAATAATATAGACCGACTTTTTGAAAATAAGATACCTGTTTCAAGCGAGTGAGGTGGCCAGAAGACCACGAGATAAACATGATGCGCTTTTGTCCGTTTTGGTTCCCTTCATTATGTACATTTCAGATTCAACGGAGACCTCTCCTCAGTTTCCCTCTTTTGTCATACCACGCGAAATGCTTTTCGTACAGTCAGAAGGGAAAGGTTGACCCCTGAACGCCGTTGAGGTCGTCAGCCACTCCGGCGTGGTCAACACCAGAACATATTAATTGGGATTGGGCTGGCCTGGATGGCCATGGGTGGACCCGTCCAGCGGCGTCCCCGCTCCATAAGGAATTCCCGTCGTCAAACCGATATGCAAACTATCCGGAAGCGATGTCAAGTAGTTTAATCGTTCATCGATACAACCAGATTGGGGACAACGTTTTATTGATGAAGAGGCAGAAACTATTACTATTCAGTGACATGAATAGCATTTGTGTGCAGTAGCCGTGTGTGCTCTTGTTTTACGTTGCTGCTGCTGCTGATGCTTGCCTCGTGTCACTGGTTAGGCGAGTGCGGTTAATGGGAAGTAAATGTGTCAAGACAATCTCCCCGACCAACACGACGCGACGCGACACGAGGGAAGTCGAGCGCCGCACGTAAGCAGGCATTCAGTTTCATTAAAAGTAGAGCAATTAGTGGAGCGACGGAGCGAAACAGAAACCAATACAATTTTGAACCGGCATATACAGAGTATACAGAGTAACCTATAGTATGCACATGCCATATACAGGTATATAAAGTATATTTCCTGACGGGTCCTCGTGTGCCCTCCAGACTTGATTCTGGCAGGTAAAGGCCTCCTCCGCAGCCTGTTTGGCGAGCATTGTCAGGTACGTGATGGTGGTGGTGGTGGTCCATCACTTGTGCATGCTTTATCGTTGCAACAACTGCGCTGTCGTTTTGCATTTGAATCGTAGTTGTGTTAGTCGTTGGCGCGCGAAACTCCCGTCATGCGTCGTTGTGGGGACACGCGAGGAGACGGACGGGGGTCAGTCCGTGGGCAGGAGGGGTGCAGGTGGAGGTGGAGGTGGAAGTGGAGTTGGCCTGAAGGGAGACGCGAACGACGACAACGACGACGCACCCAACAGCACGAAAGTCAACCGGCAGAACCGGTCATTCTTAATGACAGACAGCGACCTCTATCGTAAATGCCAAGCCGAACGACAGCTCCCAACGTAGGTGACACTTCCGAGGCAAGCCGCGTCAGCTGACATCTTTCCGCTATGTGCCCTCGCGCCACAAGCAACCAACATAAAATATTTTTCTTGTGCTCCACTTGGAGGCTAATCACGTTTCAATTTGAACAGACAAATAAAAAGGGTGGAGGAGGGACGAACGACAGCGCCTAACCTCTAGAGGTGCCAGAGATTGAAAAGTGAAATATTCCATCAACTCGGGTCTTTCTCACCATTGGATCACACAATTTGAATCAAAGGCTAAAACTGCGGGTGAACTTGAACCCGAGGATAGAGATCTCTGCCACAGAAAAAAATAACTTGAGGGAACGAACATGTTTGAATGGCAAAAATCCGTGGGGCGAGGAAAGAGGAGTCACCCCCACAGCAAACAGCAGAGCAAGCTCGTCGCCGCCACCGCGACTCAAGACTGTCGGGCGCCACACAGCAGCCGGAGCCGTAGCACCCGCCGACAAGATGCACTCGGCTGCGGCGGTCGTCTGCAGCAGAATCACATACACATCCCTTTCTCGTCTGTTTTCGACCAGAATGGATTTTCTGGTTGTTAGCACCCCGCGAAAGAGGGGACGTGGATTGTGTTGGGTGCTTGACGGTTTGAGGGGAGGGTGAGGTTAGGTGGACCCCACCCAAAAACCAGAGTATTACTAGATACAAACACAGAATAATTGCCAAATTATTAGTGTACACACACACGTCAAAGAGTGGAAGGCGGCCGGCGGGTTACAGGGCTGTCTGCACGCCTGTCCAATCAGTCAGACGCAAGAATCGAACGATTATTCCATCCCACCCACCCTACCAACAAGGAGTAATTTCATCTCTCGGCCTAATAGGTCCCGATACACCGCCATAGTTCCATGTATGGGTCTGGGAAACGAAATCAATTTGAACATATTCTGCTGCGGCGGGGGGAAAAAAAAGTAGATGTTCAAATGGGAGGTAAAAAATATAAAACAAAAAAAAAATCGACCGTGGCCTAATCGCTCGGTTGAGTGCCGTCGCACAATTCAAAAGCGCAACTTTCACTCTCGCTTATTCTTCTATAGGTACCTCTATTCAATTCACGTAACTCTCTTGGGTGGAACTAAATTCCCTGATTGATGTGATGAGAGCAATTAAGAGAGAAGAATTTGCTGCGAAACATTTTCAACCCTGAACCGTAGGAAAGAAGACTGGAACAACTTTCGTGAAACTGTCTACAAAGGATCTATAAAAAAATAATTAAACGCCTGAAAGATAATTAGAGTACACATAAAGTTGTTAACAAACCCTGAATTCTCAAGCGAGACAATTTCAGACAAATAGTAAAAACTATCCAAAATGCAGAAGACGAAGGCAACGCGATGTGAAATGTCAATGTGATTATCTACTTAATTTTCTCTCCTTTTAAAAATAAAACAACGATTGATTATATCGAGGGGAATTTATTATTCCTCGCATTCTTTAAAAAAAAAAAAAAAAACGAATGTCTTTCACTGTTGGGTTAACGAAAACAGTTACAATCTTTTCTCAGACTGTCATTTCTAATTTGTGAACAAGTTGGACAGGAAAAGGGTGAAAAACATTGGAATATATTTTTTTCCGAATTCATTAGCGGCCAACATAATGGGGGTGTGGCTAACAGGGAGGCTTGGCCTAACTCACTTCACGCGTGCACCTAGTTATACGTGCGCCTATTGTGTCACAGATTATAATCGGACCACGCTTTACCCTAAAAGAGATGATGCTCGATGCAGATCTGTTGGACGCCAATTCCGCGTACAAGGGAGGGGGAGGGTAAGGCGCTAGAAGGCGTGCGGAGGAGGAGGAGGGGGGAGGGGGTGCAGGAGAGAGAGGAGAGAGCACGGTTCGACGGCTTCTCCGGAATGGTCTCGCTCCAATCAAGATAAACGCGACGGACGCCCCGAAAATAGTCTTATCTATCCGGGCAGGGTGAACTGTTGCGGTGGTGATCAAAATAAGGCGCGCATTTGGACCCGAGTCACCCGACTGACAAGCGTAAAACGCATGCTGAACGCTCCTACTCATTTTCCATGTCCGTCCACAATTGATTTACAAATAGACAAATGGATCTCCGAGTCAAGTTTCAACTTCTATGTGCAATTAACGTCGCTAATTAATCTTTAAACAATAAAATTAAAGAATATTTTAATTTTACAACCTCCACATCACAATAAAATTTCAAATTAAATTGTAGTAATTCAGAATTCTGCGCCTTCAAAATGTTCAACTGCTATTAAAGGGCTAATAACCGCTACTAACGCTTTTATGTAATAAAAAAGTCCTACAGGGGACGACGTTGCCTAGCCTAGGCTTGATACTTAGGTAGAGACCTTTAACGTGTACAGGACATGGTTGATACAGACTACTCCCAGTGCTTCATTCATAGGAAGGCAACTTCCTAGTTTTTTGGAGAAAATATCGGAAATCTAATTTCGAAATTGGAATGGATGAGTTAATTAAGCATGGTGTGTCGCCACAAAGACTGTCCATCTCTGTTGGCAAGGCGCGCGTTGCGGCCACGCCACCACCACCAGCACCATAGAACGCGTCCTAGAGCCAAATCAAGCTGGATCTATGGCTGGGGTTTCGTTCGCCTATCTGGGTTCCGTATCAGAGCTGGCAATCGACCAAAAAGGAAATCCGCATCGTAACAAATATAGCAAAGGCGCCAACGGCCCAAGCGGGGAGGGAGGGACACACACAGGCAGGCACAGCCAAGTGTGGGATCCCTCCTCGCGCCAACTCTGTCGCTTTCAGCGCCACGCCACCATTAACAACAGCCCAAAGCGAGGAGACCCAAACGATCTCTCTCATCTCGCTTCGCCTCGATTCGTTCTCTCTCATCTCTCTAGAAACGGGATTTGTAGACTAGCGTTGATAATTATCACGATTAACCATAAATACCCATCGATAAGAGAGTGGCGTTGTACATTTGAATCACAAATCATGTATTTAATGAATTGAACTAGAGATGAAAAACAGTGGCGTTTGTTCTCTATACCAACTACGGGTACTGCTTTAGAATTCATTACTATTTAAAAGATCTAGCGAGCCATTTTAAGACGACACAAATCTTGTAATAAATACGGCTATCGCTCCCAAGGATTACGACTAAAACCACCCAAGGCCAGGGGGGGAGCTATAGAGACGAAAAACTGACGTAAACTCGTTTAATACTTGTTTAATATTTTTTTCAATCGTACGCGACATAACTATACAGTGCCAGCATTAGTTTTTCCAGGTCAATCACGTGACCCCGAGTTTAGCGAAGAAGCAGTCAATTATCGTAACCGATTCAAATGAGCTCATAGAAAATATTTCACGTTCGCCACAATTATAAGCGCACTGACGAATCATGTCCCGATTTGGTAAAGAGCAACAACCGAACTTGGGCGAACCAATCGTTACAGTGGTTACAGACTCGTAACGCCAGAATATACAACTCAGTATATAGGCTAGGTGCATGCAAATATGCATTTACGTTGGCATGAGCGGTGGCATAAGCTCACGTGGGACTGGGTATAGGGTTATGGGGCCAAACACGTATTTGTTTTCGTGTGTGAATCGCCTAATATATGCGTGAGCCGATGCGGTGTTTTGTTTGTGTATGCCAATCAGAGATGGTTCATAACCGCCACTTTGCAAACAAGTGGATGAGTAGTGACCAGTTTGACGGAGAAGAAGACATGCTCAGCGGCTAACGCGCGCTGCTACTCACTGGCGGCTCCACCAGATTAAGAAAAAAAAAAGTGGTTGCAGGGAAAACTCTCCGCAAACAATCTGGCGTCTTGAGTGGGCGCAAACCCAGTTTCATCGAATCTCCTAGGGGAATCCCCTACTTTTATCAGAATCTTAAAAACTCTGGAGTCGTCGGGGTGGTCACCATCGATTCCAGCAATTTTTCTTTCCCCGTTTGCTCCCGCGTGGCATTCAGTTGGTGGTGCCATGAGGACCAGTGACGTCCACGTCTGCTGACTCGGCCTTCATTACGGAGAGAGAGAGCTGGATGCCCCGATAATGGCTTTTCGATCGCCGGTTTTGGGCGCGCTGACAATGATTACATATTTGGGACTGGCTCATCAACGGCCGCTCATCACTCGCGAACATTCACTCATCAGCTTTCTCTCTCTCTCTCGCTCACTCTTTCTATCTCGCTTGTTCATACGTTCGCTCGCTCATCACCAGACATACACAAAACCACACACACGCCTAACAACAGCTACACGTATCTTATCTACAGGGGTAGGGCAAAATAATGGAAACAAATATGCTTGTACACCTTATAGAGCCGTTTCCATTATTTTGTCCAACCCCTGTACCTTAGTGTCTACTCATACACTACTGTACCTTCGTGTCTACTCATACATGTATGCATCGGTGTGTACTTGTATCATCCCATACATTCGGTTATAATTGAGATTACTTACATATAGATTTAAGATTTTTAAACTAGAAACACTGCTGTAGCGTAGGATTAATTGCCAGCGAGACTAGAATTACCAGTCATGGATGAAATAATCCCCTTCAAACATGCTGGGATTAACTTGACTATTAAAACTTGAGAATTAAACCGAATATATGGAGTTAATAGCAAGAGTTTTGATTTTAGACGAGAAGGCACCGTTAGACTAATAGTGAAACAAAAATACAATTTAAAGGAGTGAACAGCCAAGGCCTCACTTATTATCATTATTTTTAAAACCAATATCTATGCTCCGTTAATTTCAAAATGAGTCATTGCGTTATGCGAGACGAATACAAGTGAATAATGGTGTTGGAGTTGGGGGCGGTGTTACCTGCAAACAGGTAATTCACAAAAGTGAAGAACACGCGCCACTCGCTGGAAAAAGTGATTACATATTCAGCCTCCCACCATCTCCACCCCTACAGATCTGTTTATTAATTTTCCTCTCCCTTCCTTTCTATTTCTATCGATTCGTCAAGGGAGAATGGGAAGGAGGCAGCAGGCCTAACCTAATCCTATCCTAAGAAGAAACATTGATGACGTTATCCCTGGCCGCATGAGGAGTTAGGGGCGTGGAGTGGGAGTAAAATGAGAATGAATGGCAGAGGGAATAAAGCGGCGAAAAAGAAGTTATTAATATTTTACACCCAACGTGTATTTGACCGCAAGCTCCGCGGGTGGGGGTCCGGCGAGTGGCGCCGACCGGAGCTCCAGCAGGGGGTCCGACCGACGCTAGACGGCAGCACACGGATCCAGCCCCAGCCTCTTTTTCTCTCGCTCCTTCTATCTCTCTCGCGCGCGTGTGTTGGACCCCCCGTGGTGGGGGTTGGCCAACCAACAACTACATTGCTGCTGCCGCTCCTGCTGCTGTCTCCATTAAATATGTATTACCGTTTATGGAATATGTGATGTATTGTTATAGTGGGGAAGGAAACTGAATAAAGGCAGGGAGAGAGCGAGGGAGGGTGGCGGGGCACACAAGTGGCACGTGCACACGTCTAACAAAAAATGGCATGTTATGGCATTCAACCTAGAACCGAATGCCTATTTCATTCGAATCTACCATTAACCGAAATAATTGTTAAACACAACTCGTAAATTGAGAAAACCTATTAAATATAAATAAAATCAGTGCTATAAAAGTTACACTTTTACTCCTAAATAAACCGATTATTATTAACTTAAAATTATAGGCTTGTCATTTCCTAAACGGCAAAATAATCGACTTGAATAATAATAATTTTCAAACCATGCTTTAAATTTTGTAAATTATTCAACCATCAGGATTCGTTTCTCACCATCGAAAGAGCAAAAGGGGAGAAAAACGAGGATGCTATAATGAGAATGCAGGTCGTGAAATCGTCCGGTATTCATGGGTGGTGGACGCGAACAGGACCAGACGTAAACGCCTTCTCGGATAGTTTTGCCTCGCAAATTCACGAGACTCGCCTGACAAATGACTTGTTTAGTCGGCTGCGACTTTTTCGACTCGATTCACATGGAGCCAACATGGACCGGTCGACCCCTCCCACTAGTCAGTCTCTTCCTGCAAACACAGAGGGAGCTGGCTGGTGGCTCATTTTTTCGGGATGCCTGAACGGCGGGGCGTTAGCGGGGGTTAGCTTCTGCAAGGGTTAGTTAGCGGCGAGACTGTCAATTGTACCCCGTGCGTGGGTGGGGTACTTGCTTTGATGCCTGTGCACTGTAGATGACGGCGGGGTGTTAATGGGGGTACGAGGGATGGGGGAAGGGGGCAGGTTGGTCCCTATGCCCGCCCACGCAGAGACATCATGTGGGGGCGCGGGATGTCGTACAGTGCCTTTTAACTGTAGGACTCCTCCGTGACTCGGCTGCTCAAACCCCACACCTAACCTAATCACCCCCTCCTCCCCTCCATGAAAGCGTGGACGCGTGCCTGGCATAACTTGCCAAATCCATGTCGGTTTGGTGAATCCACCAGCTCTCTATAGACAGAGATGGCTAATGATGGCGCTTCCAGACAGATGTGGGTTGGATGATGGCATAAAGATCGACGCGGGGGTCGAGGGGGTGAAAAGAGTTGACTTTTATTCATACACGACTTTTTATCTGACGAATCAGATGTGAACACAGCCTTCAATCTGCTAGACGCACCACAATATGTGCGAACATTTTAGTTGGATGAACCGCATTACAAATAGAAGCACTGTCGCGGGCATGTTTTTATGGTTACTAGTGTATTTATTATACTTGAAGAAACAGTCTTACTAAAACTGCATCCATATGTCATGTTGGCCCCGTCTGGTTAGGCACCTTGTCTTACCAGCCAAAAAGGGGATCCCGCTTAATTTTTACCAATCAGTCACACAATTTTATGTGCTTACCTTAATAGCGTTTGTCGACAACGATTAATAGTAGACGTTGATCAGCAAGCCTCCAGTCGTCTTGTTTCGATCGTACTGTGCCGCTAATATTATTTCCATTTATACACGATCAAAATAATAAATCCAAGACACAGAAACGCCCACGTTCACCTGTGAGCAGCCATCTTGTTTTCGCACTCTCGAATCCCGATTCGAGAGTCGTTAAAAAATTTCTAATGAACAAATTTCAGCTTCGCATTTGTCAGAAGATCTTAGGCTGTTTTTTTATTGACATTCCATTTAAATCACAACAAAACTAGCCATCACCACCACATTTGTATGGTTGAGGTGTGATGGTGACGAGAGTACGCGCCAACCGGTATCCTAAGATTTCTATGTTTACAACTAGTGTGTGTACTGCGGGGACACCTAGCGTCAGGCATACGGAACGCAAACAACGACTAGTGTCAAAGACGAGAAAAATGGCTAAACGTATGTATGTTATCATTATATTTATAATTTTATTACAACAATCGCGACAACAGCCGTCAAATAATGTTTTTGTGTGATTTCAATAAATTAAGGTTTGAGATTGCGTCAAAATGACCAGAATAGCGGTCTACGCAAGCAAATATGATGATTTGCGGCAAATGCACTAACAAGTCTCCACTTTGGTATGTCCATGTATAGACATATTTAGTAAGTAGAGATTTGAACGCGCGCTTAAGCACACACACATAACTGGTTGAGTTGGGCAACAACGTTCATCTGGCGAGCATTAGGCCCAGGTAATTGTTGAAGCTCGTATAATATGGTGTGCGTAATAATAGGGTAGCGACGCGTTCCCTACAAACTGAGCCACGCCATCGCGCTCAACTTCAATCCCCAGTTTGTACACACACACACACAGTATGGTATAACATCAAACTAGAAGGCGGAAAGACTCGGCTATAGACGTTTGCATATGTATCTGTGTGCAAACAAACCGAAAATCTGGCAGGAAAAGCGATGTCTGTGTTGGTGGTGGTGGTGGTGGTGGTTAAAGGTGGTCTTGCGAATCGTGAGTCAAACGTTTCATCAGTCCTAGTCATGCCGTTGGCCTGTACTGTTTTTTTTTACTTTGCACTTTTAGATGATACATTCTCAATATCTCCATTCCCTCCATATTTCTCTTAACCTAGAGCCACGAATATTAACAAGAGCCAGGTGGCTATTCAAAAATATAATACACGAACTAGTTTCATTTAAAAACATGTATTGGTGGGTAACTCGGGGAATGTTACAAGACCAGGCAGGGTCGATCAATTAGACAATTTACGCAAATGATCGGAATATATGATTCAATGCGACGGTCATGGGTTCGATTCCCGACATGGGTGATTCCATTCATCCTGGTGAAAACGGACACTACACCAATAATACCGCATTCTAATGTATAGAATCTGAACATTCAATTGTACAGTATTACCTGTAATACCACGTAATAATGGCATAGAATCACGACAATAATTATAAATACTATTAATCTTTAATCATATCTGATGGACCCAAAAAATAAAATCATGTATGCCAACTGCTGGCCGTTTCCGTCAGTTCTCCATATATTATTTGAGTGGTACGTGCATGGGTCGTGTTTGGTATGGCGAATAGTGCAGGGGAAGGCGGATAGGAGGGCTATCTCCATACACGAGGGAGCGCGAAAGATGTTGAGGCGCGAATGACGATATCTGAGAGAGCGAGAGAGCGTGAGCCGTGTTAGACTAGCTGGGGCAGCAAACTTGTCGGCTCCGGCGACAGAAAGTGTCGATTTGGGCGCCAGATAATCGTTCCGGGGGCGCGTCTAATTTATTACGCCCGACTTGCCAACTAAACATAGTAAAAATTAGCAAAACTACACCTACTAGGTGTTCGCGGCGATAGAACGAAAAAGTTAATTTGTAAGCACCGCGCGCGCATATTAAAAACAGCGAGAGAGAGAGAGAGTTCGTGAACACCGATTATTATTACTCGCGCGCTAAAATATATTACAATAGCCGCCGCCTCCTCCTTACTTCTCCTCCTTCCCCACCCCCAACCTTTCACCTCTCTAGCTTTACCTGGCTAACTGGCCTGCGCAGTGTCTAGCTGGCCGCCGGCCCCCACCATTCGAGTTCTCGCGTTAATAAATCTGGTCAAACACTGTTTTCATATACGAGTATATATAATGAGCGCATCTATTTAAGGCGAGTAAATAGTTTGAGAGAAAGAGAGAGGCAAGGAGAGAAAACACAACGGTGGAACTATGAACGTCGCGCCGTAAACGTCCATAAATCTGCGCGTAATTGCTGCCTTGTTGCGCCGATCGGCGGCTATGGTGTACACCTGCGCATGCGCAATAATTTATAGCGAATAAGGCGAAAACCGCCATCTCCTTCATCCGTCAGTCGAACGAAAACCAACTCGAAATGCGGAAGAAAAAAATACCCAAAACTTATACACACACTAGCGTCGCAGCAAATTCCCCAGGTCACTCAAAAAAATTTTTTTTTTTAACAAACTTTTAATTAACTTATTCGAATTTAAGATTGGTTCAAGTAAGTGTAAAAGTCAAATTAACAACTAACAAAAACGTAGCTATTGTCCCATATCCGCTAAATCCACCACTGTAGATGATTGCGCGATCGCCTGCAGTACTGTATGTGGTGGTGGAGAACAACAAGAGTTCCAAGATGTAGGAGAATGCGCTAGTCAATTCCTTTATTGCATTACCGGTGGGAAGGTGATGTGACCAGATCGTAGGTGATGGGGAGGAGGGAGAAGAAGAAACAGTCTGGCATGGGGGCTCGCAACGAGTGTTGTGGCCTAGAGGCAGAGAGGGGCTTGGCCCACATGCTCTCTCCTGGTTGAGTTACTCGTCCGCAATTCATTTCTGCCATTATCTATTGACATAGTATAATTAGTGTGTCCGAAAGCTTAACGGCTGCACGGGCTCTATCTGGCTGGTTCACTGTGAGCTGACTCGCTGGCTGGCGCGCCCGCACGCCACAACTCGACAAAATTGCATGTTTTCAGGGCGAGGAAAACGACATAGTAAGTCACTCACGTCCTTAGCCGCACGCCTGTTATTACTGTCACCTGAATGTGCCTGCTTGGATTACCTCACCACTCCCCCCTCCCTCTCGCCCATTCAGACTCACCACCAGTGAGTGCTAGAACAAAGGTTCGCAAAATACTCAGCGCAGTATCCAATGCAACACGAATCAGATATGAGGCGAGAATTCTGTTGCAGTTCCAAAATAACAACAATAATAATAATCCATACTATTAACTATAACAATACATCACAGTTCACCAGGCTATTCTAATTTCTCTATAAAAAGGGGAACATAAGACATGATGAGGGACGATGTAAAATGTCAAACAAGACCTGCAGTGGACCTGTCCCGGAAACCGAAAATATGTCCCGAAAGATTCGGATGCACATGTGTGTGCCTACCCTTGGTGACTGAACCGAGTCCACATTTGAAAATATAATTAATGTAACTGTCAAGCTGGTGATGGTGGTGGCTCCCACCATTTACACACCACCATCCTCCTCTTCCCCTTCCCCATTACGCACACAAACACACATCACTACTATATAATAACAGATCCGTGTTGACAGAAAGTGGGCGCATGTGCCGCGTCAAATTGAAAAAAAGCCTATAATAAGCGGATGGGGACGGACCAACGAATGAACGGTTGTGGGACGGGACGTAGTGGTACCTCGATGCGCTTGTCAGTGGTGGTTAAGGGGGGGGGCCTGTTTGTCCCGAAATTGAATTCGAGCTGTTATTTTAATGGGTACCTGTGGACCCTCGGGGGGGGGGGGGGTTGGCTGGACCACGCCCCCTCGTTGGACCAACTGTCCACCTTCTCGACACGCAAATAAGCACCCAGCACCCCAGCACCCACCGCCAGTCATCATTCATGCTCGTAGTGCCCAGCACACACAGTTTCGCATAGGACACGCGCACAAGAGATGAAGAGATCCTATAGTGGACGGATAGAGGGTGGCGCAGCAACTCAGGCAAGGGAGATCGGCGCCATGACAGGTATCTCGATTCTAATTATGGCATTGCTGCAGCACAGGGCACCTAAGGCATGCCAAGAAGTTCGATGGGATTGTGCTGCAGCTGCTCTAGATTTGTTTCAAATATCACTGGTCAGTCCTAGTGCAGAGTGGAGTAAAGAAAAAAAAACGAAATTCATTTTGGAACTCCATGGAAATATTGTGGCCAGTGAAAAGATTGAAACGAAAGTGGTGAGTGTATAAGAGAATGGGAAGAGGGACAGTGACTACAAGAGATGACAGGACCAGTCACAACAAGGAAACAAACGGTGGTCATCATTTCCACTCACCATTTTTATTTCACCTTTCGTCGGTTCGCCACTCAAGCGATACCTTTCGAAGGCTCGGCTCTGTTGTGCGCTGCTGCTGCTGTTGCACTAGCGGCCATCTTTTCTGTTGTCCGCGTATTCTTCGTTCAAGACGAGCTCCTCGTTTATTGCATTTGATTTTATATAGATGGGGAGGAAATTGGGAGGAAAGGGGAGGGGGAGAAAACGTAATGCATTGGCGCTATACAAGTGTTGGACAAAATAATGGAAACAGCTCACATTAGGTACACAAACAGATTTGTTTCCATTATTTTGTCGAACCCCTGTAGTCGTATAGCCAAAACGAGGAGAAAGATCTGGTAAATAATTTTATTTTA
The DNA here is from genome assembly GCA_033995665.1 of Melogona broelemanni. NCBI lineage: Eukaryota > Metazoa > Arthropoda > Diplopoda > Chordeumatida > Chordeumatidae > Melogona > Melogona broelemanni. Next base: position 16,625 of record JAUJYS010000034.1, on the reverse strand, counting down.
GCAGTCGACTCCTCTCATAATAAACACTTCCTAGCGAGTCAATGCTCCCCATATCCTCGTGTCAAGTATGGTTCCTTCACCCACCCACTCTGCTCTTATTAAAAAAAAGTCGCATCCTGAAATGTAATTCTAGTAATCTTCTGATTGATCAATAGACTGATTAGGCGGTTGAGATACGTGTTCGTTTAATTTTGATAAACTTTATATCTAATTGAAAATTATGAATTGGTTCCCTTTTTACGTGAGCATACATGCAAAAGTGGACAATAGATGGGGGAGGGGGGGGGCAATTGAAGGCTCGAGGGATTCATTGGGGGGCTCGAGGCTAGCTTTAACTTTAAACGTCCCGCGAGTCCATTTACAGTGCCACATATAAATGGCCAAGAGGCGAGGGGTCAAGTGGAGTCAAGCTCTCTCGCCACTTGTTGAGCTAGAGAATGAACTACATGGGCTGCTGCTGTTGCTGTTACGACTTACGAGTAGGAGGTTGGGGGGAAGAAATCAAGGTTTTATGGAGCCAGTTTCTCTCGCGCGTCCTCCTCTCTCCACACCTAGTCACCTCCGCGTGGAGCCCGCAGGTAGACATGCGCGGCAGAGGGAGGGGGAGGGAGAAAGCGAGGAATTTTGAGGGGTCCCGCCCGAGCGATCGACATAATGTAGGCCCACTATTTTATAATGTTTATGAGGAGCGAGCCGTAGGGTGTGGGGGAGACCGGAGATTGGGGGCGCAAGACACACGAAACACACGAGAGAAGTACCTTAAGACGCGAATTTACGCTGCTATATACAAGTACAACATATATAACCGTATACAAGTCTCGTAGATTTTTAAGCAACAAAAGTCATTAAAGCTTTCTTTTTATTTTCTTATTTTTCACGACACGTTTTTTTAGGCATCACTTAAAATTCTGACGAATATAATTGTGTCCGAAATCTAAGAATTTATGTTGGCGTGTTAGTTAGTAGTTGACCTTTTTTAAGCTAGCGTGTGGGATAATTCGTTATTTAATTTAAAAAAAAAAATCAGAATTACCCAGATTGTTTAAATGTGTGCGTCTTTGTTCAATATATGGATAAACTAATCGCTTGTTATTTATTATCGATTAATCTCCCCCGCAAACAGTCGTGCTGTATGAATATACAATGTTTGCTCAGTTACAAGCTCGGTTACAGAAAGTGATAAAATAATACTACGTGAATGTCAAACCGTATTGCTCGCCAGTATATGCAACTAATAGCCGCGCGAACCAGCGCCAAACTTCATTTCCTATTCGAACAAAATTTGAAAACTGTCGACGCCAGCGACGACGCTGCATTTGGCATTGCTGGTGGCGTCGGCAGCGGCGTTTGCACCGGATGGCCAAATGTCAGCCGTGGCCCGAAACGAGACACGAAGTTTTAGTGCAGGAAATCCTGTTTTGCCAAACTGTAAACGCTGCGTACTGCATGCAGCACAACTGTACAGCACCGTGTTGTTCCAAAACGCCAACAGCCCATAGTTCCAAACGCCATTGCCTATTATTGGATGTCATGGTCTTGTTCCCTTTTCCGATTGACGCTAAACCACCCACCCCTTTCCCTCCCCCTGCAACCAACTTCCCATGTACGACCCCCCAATTCTCACCACCTCATCCTATTTCCCCCACCCCCACCCTAAGCCGAGACTAGTCCTTGAAAGCTTCATTGTTTGTGCCAATAAAAATATGGCATTTGCGTTAGCCATTTTCTAGAATACCAAGCAGCCAAAGAGCTACATAGCGAAATTACGTTCAACGAGATTTCACTATAAAAATATGGCCGACGTCCACCACGATTTCGAGAACAACGTTACACTGAAACGTAACATTACCACTTTTGAATTATCCCACATGTTCATCAATGTATTGCTTTCTGAATACTAGCCACTGGCGCCATAGTGCGCCTATCTCAGTTAAAACATTTTAAACACAAATAAATATTAAACTTATCATAAACACCAGTTGAGCACAAGTGTAATATTCACTATTTCTTCCCATATCCATCAGATACAGTAGAATAAATTCTTCATTTAAATAGAGACCACCCTGAATTAAATTTGTCTACAATATATGTTTTTATCAAATAAAGTTCTCCTCACTCGAATGATCCCTAATGGCCAGGCCTGGCACAAGTGCCTGCTTGTTTTGCGCGCGCAAATTATACAAGTAGAAGCGACGGCCGAGCAAAATTGCAGTTATTGCGCCGCTCCATGGCAGCGACCGGCCGGCATGAGTAAACAAAGTACGCGTAATTTAGGTAATGGCTCCCTCTCGCTCTGCACACTGGCTCTGAATATTGTCCTAGGAACCAACCCCCCCCCCTTTCCACCACCACGCACGACGAGCTCTTCCAAAATCCACCTTCCTCCGAAATACACCTTTCCTATACACCCTCGTTTCCCAAACTGTGCTCCACGGAGCCCTTATAGCTTGGCGGCCACTCTTGAAAAATAAAATAATAAATATATAACGCCATTAACTTGTATTAAATGGGGGTCTGCCATTAAAATTGGTAGCCTTTAAGGGGCTCAGCCATTCAAATTGGTTCTAAAAAAAAGGTTCCTTGAGTCAAAAAGTTCGGAAAACACTGCACTACACTATTCAACGCTCTATTGCCGTAATCAGCTGTGTGCTCAGTGGCCGACATGTATTCCCCGCACGTTATGCTATATCGTGTATATTTTTACCGTCGCGTAAAAACCCCATTTAATCGGCTGTCGATTATATATATGTATTTATGCTGGATTCGCAATTACGCCATGAGGCCAGACTACCAGCGATGATGGGGGTTACCGAGTGTTGGGTGGGGGGGGGGGGGACGAGAAAGAAGAGAAGAAAAAACAACACTAGACAACGACGAAGCAGCATTTTTTCACGTCTAGGAGGTACCCTGCACACACACGCACGCTCGTTATTCTTTATTAAAGCAAATAATTGTACATTATTCCGTTAGCATCATCATCCATTTTCGGGCACTGCGCCGTACAACAGGCTCTCTCTCACACAGCATTTGTGTCCAATTATATGTCGATGTAAAGTTAACGTTAAACAAGCAAACTGAGCAAATAACAGCGCTACGATCGGGTGGGGAAGGAGGAAAGGGGAGGGGTGGGATGGCGTATACGTGTGTTCACGCTTAAATTGCGGGCCGAAATTCCTCAAACGAAATCGCTTTTGAAGTTAACTATCGCTTTCGCCTCATCCTATACTCGAATGAGATTGAAGCCACCATGCCTTGGATTTTGGTTGCTTTTTCATTGTGCGCGCTCAGACCGGTTCAACGAGTCGGGAACCGGAACCGCATCAAAGCTTCTCAAAGCGCTTTCAAAAAGCACCTTCAAAAGTTACCACCACTATCCGATATCCAACTGTTTTTCGCCAGTAAATTACTAAAATAGCAATATTGACGTGCGGAATGTTTTGTACCTGGATGGAAACTGTACCAACTTGTACAGATGTATACTGTCATTTTGAAACATCAATCTTAAATCTTGGAATTATCTCAGCTTTCCAATTCGCCGCACTATAAGTTTCAATTTTATTATTCTGTAACTGTGTACGTTTTTACATTAACTAATATTTACGTTGATAATACAGGGTGACCTCCAAGATCGTGGTAGACGGAGGTTAGAAACGCACAGGTGGACGAAATGTCAGGTTTACTTGAAAACCTTCTTGCGCGTAGTACCAGTTAAAAAATGTTTGCCTGAGCAGAATCTAGTGAAATTTATCTAACCAAGCAAATTTTGTGTGGTAAACGTTAGAATTAAAAAAAAAAAAAAATCAAAATGCAAGAAAATGTCTGACACGCCTTTTCCCCTCTAAAAAAATAGCTCACGCATCATCTAATAAACATTTCCACCCGATTCGATCGAGTTCTCGAAAGCTATCCAACAACAGAGCACTTCCAGCAACTGCAAAAGACTAAGACTGGGCACTAAGCCAGGAGGGACTAGGAGGAGTTGGAAGAGGAGGTGGTGGTGGAAGAAGCAAACGACGCCTAATGATTTGTGATGTGATTTATAGCTGCATAATGATGGGGTAGCAATGGCCTCGCTACGACCCTATCCTATACACACGGACTGAGTTGTCTGCTGCTCAACACCAACATCGTGCATGAGATGAAATCGGTGTGGGGTGGGGTGAGTGGGTGGCTGATGAAGAATGGGTTGCCTGGAATGAGGTGGACAGGGAGTGAGATAAACGCCAATGCAGGCTATGCAGCTTAGTAATAAAATATTCCCAGCAAACATTTCACCAATTCAGAGAGTAATGAATATCACTCCAAAATGAAATACACGAGTTGGTGATTTTTATCAACGTCTAATTCCTTTTCGGTGACTTACGGTGCAAGTTTGTTTTTAAAAAGAAATTCAGAACATAACAAATTATAATTTATCAACTATTGTCTCACCTGCTTTCTTGAAAAGACTACTGTGGTGACTTCTGCTTATGGGACGTTCGATGGATTAAATGTTCCAGCCCAGTTTTATTCAATCTGTAACATTATAAAAGGTTTTCATGGTACTATATTTCGTAGATTACAAATGTGCAAACTTTATAGAACTAAAAAAAAATGAAAAACAACCAATGACTGCTAATTTCCCGAACAGAAATTAATGGTGCATAAGTTATCAAAATTTCCAATTATTGCGGCAATCAAAAATACAAGACTTCTTATAAATGTTGCCCTAAGACAATCGCTGCTGCCGCTCTTTTTCGTTCGGTATAGAAACAGACTTGCTGCTGTGTGCGACGTGACGTTCGAATCCCGGGGTGGGTTATTCTTCACCTAAAACCAATCTCTTACAATGCCGTGCAATGTGGACCCATTCATAGCGTGTAACAGATTAGTCCATCAGATTGTCCCAGCAACTGACTTTCTGCGCACACGTATGAGTATAGGAGTGTGTCCATGTGTCCGGCAAATAAGGCGTGGCTGCGACCAGTCATTTTCGATCCAACTGAACGTCTGGCCAGTGAGTACACATTCGCTAGACAAATATATGATCCGATCCATATCTTCGCTGTGGCAGCTGGACAACAACAGTTCTCCAGGAGCTGAGGGAATGCGCGAGAAATATGATGCAAGTGAAAGCACGCGCGCGTCCTACATGCACACACACATTCGCCACTCGCAGGTGAGAAGGTGGCCACCCTGCTGCTGCCGCCGCACGTTGCGCAGCCCAGTGGCGCCCTCCCTTGACAAGCTGGCATCACCGTGCAGCTAGTGTCACCCGGCACCCAAATGTCCACGCGTTCCACCCCCACCCCGTCTCCAACGTACCAAGCCTGCCTAGCTCGGTTTCTCTGAATTAGGGATGGGAGGCCGTGCCATGGACGACTACGTGTCCGAACTGTCAAAAGAGGCGAACACATTGTTATTGTCCTGCCTACCCCACCTCCCTCCCTCCTATTCTCTATAGCAGTCTCATCATCCCAGTCTTCATCATCATCATTAAAACAAAAGAGGCAGAAATAGTTATTGTATTTTTAAGCGGTCCTGTTAAAATACCCCACTGTCATTTACGGGCAAGATTGTTGACACGATAACCAGGCACGGTTGTCTTTCGCTCTCTCTCTCTCTCTCTCGGTCCCCGAAACGCGGACGCATGTCGATGCGACCGCACTAACCTGTCCGAATTAAAATGACAGTTGGAGAGACCCCGCTCCCCGCTCCTCCTCCTATACAACCACCAGCACATCTTCGCAGGTTAGGTAGGTCCCCCCCAGGCCTTCGCTGGATAGCCGTGTATCTACAGGAATCTCAACAATGTTGAGTTAGAATTTTATAAGGTGCGTGTCACTCGTGAAAAAGAACGAGTCTTGTCTGGCAGACAAGAATCGTTGTCGTTTCACCTCCCCCTCCCCCTCATTCCACCACATTCCCTCCCCCTACCTTGTCAAGAGGCACCCGCCAATTCCCCGAGCACTCCACCCCCCCTCATACCAATTCCTCTAGCCTTTGTACCAGGCGTCTTGTCGGGCCTGTCACCAAGTTCGCAAAATTGGAGAATCGTGGAATTTTTCGATTATGTTGTATCCCTGGCCCATTAGGCTCAAAGTGGTCACGCACGGGATCCATTAATACGCGTCAGTCTGACACGGGACGTTGTTCTTTTGCTCGTTCGTTCACTCTCTCGCTAGCTCTCTCGCTGGCTCCAAGTGAAGGCGCGACAACTCCATCGAGGCCAAAGCCATCCACAGGCAATCGTTGACTTGACACGCGCACACACAAGGCAGTTAGTCCTTCATCACACACAATAGGTGAAATCTACCGAGGCCCGAGATACTTGAATTGTGACGTAATGCAAAAATATTGCCCAAGACATTTTTTTTTACACACACACTAAAAGACCCAGGAAATTATGGTTTAAAACATGTACTTAAAAATCGAAATATCGAAAAGTTTGTCTCAAATCGACGATAGCGTCTCTAAACGTCAGCAAAACGGATTATTGTCTCTAAGCCTTTCGTTCAGTAGCCAACAGACAAAAAACGTGAAATGAGCCGCATAGAACGGTTGAAAAAAAAAAAAAAAATGACGATCGACCTACGCTTATGGAGAAACGCAATTGTTGTCGAGCTAATCTATGAATAAACAATTTTCTTGGGACGATTACGATTCGCTTCTTCATTCGTTTATTAATGGAAGGGTCCTCTAACAATAAAATAATGTTGAAGTTTTTGTTCAGAGAAAGCAGGTGTTTGTAGAGCGGCTGAGAGGTCGGCTCAAAAAAACAAGAGAAGCTGATGGTGGTGGTTGTGGTGGTGGTGAGGGCTTAGGTGGGAGATTCGGTGTGGTGAACTAAGTGGGGGATGGGGGAGTTAATTGCGACAGTTGGCAGTCATGTCACGCCCTCCATTTTCCCTTATAAACGACGACTGAATTTATTTACTGTTAAATTATTATTTTTATTGTTGAATGACCATAATTCGTCTCCAAAACACAAAGAACGCGCGTCACGGAACACGAAACCAAGTGCCAAATGCTTTCTATTATATCCTGATTTAATACACACGATTTAAAATTTTGAAATGTGAAATTTTCACATTGTAATTGAATTAGTTCCAGTAAAAAGATCAAGTCAACAAAATTCATTCATTGATTCACCAGTTTTATTTAGATTGACCATTTAAACAGAGCTGTTTTGAATACACAACATTTTAATTCGCGTACGTTGCTGTTACACTTGTATTAATTCAAGTTCACTATTTAACAGAAGTAAAACATATTAAGTTGATTTAAAAATAATTCTTCGTTTATAAGCGCGCCGTTACACGATTATTAGCGATGATTAGGATGTTGTTCTAATGACAAAGTAACCATTGGCAATGGTATTGATGACTAGATACACAATGTGCGCAAGGTGAAAATGAACAAGCAAAACACAACAATGAATGGTTGGTTGTGTGCTTGATTCTCCACCGTGTACCGACACACCTAACCTCCTCACCTGAGCCCGCAAATTGGCACTGTAGCGAGAGAGAAGAGACAGAGAATAAAATACAGCAGGAAAATATTCACCTGCGCCAGAAAGAGGCCATCGAGGATGACTCTCCTCATCCTTCTCCTCCCCCTCCCATCCCCGCTCGGCTGTGGCGGAATGGATGAATAACGACCACCGGTGGATTTTTTTTTTTATAGTTGTAATAAATTCAGCATGAGATTAGAAATAATAACGGACGAACGGTATAATTAAACTAGTTTCATTTTTAATAGAGATTATATTTCGAGGAATAAACCTAACGATAGGGGCTTTATTTAACTGTTATGGGAGACTTACCAATGATTCCCGTCTCTGACTCCCTTCCCAAGAGGTTACCTGGTCGTTTTGCCAATAACAACAGAAAACCAAGCATCGAATATTGTACGCGAGAGAAAAAGTACTCGACTACAGGTTATTGTGTACTGGTTTAGAAGAAATTCGGCTTGCACTTGTACCCCTCAATTATTATAATATTTTTTACACACAAAAAAATGAAAACTGGGGTAGCCATTAATTTCAGACTACCATTATCGTGATTAAAACAAGAATTCCTTCTTTTTTTAATTTTTTGGTCTCACGCACGAATATGCCCGGGCTATTAGAGCTCGCCAACCAAAGACGGACGTCCACCAATCGTTTATCCCTTTTTCAAACAATTTAGTATTGTGGACAGGTGAATTTTCGTCTCGAGTGTTGCGTGCCTCACGGCCAGTGTCTCGGCTATCCGCTATCAATTACCCAATTATCACGAGACTAGAGAAAGTCTCACCGATTGTTACAGGCGCCCCGTTCGAAAATCAGCACTGGCTCTACCTGCACGGGATCGTTTTGCCAACATTAACAATTTCGATGATTTAAATTATGTGCATAGTATCATTCGTATGTTTATGAATTTTCTCGTGCTCATAAATAATTAACGTAGAGACTAATATACCTGTATCTACAAATCGTGATTAACAATTTCACTTTCAAACGCTCAGAGAGATTCTATGTCTAGTGGTATAGCCACATAACTTTACATTGTAGGCTTTCGGTTTTTTCGTGATATGTTTGAGCTCTATTTAATTTATCAAGCATCGGTTACCGCGCTAGGAGAAAAATAACCGATTTTCTCCGCAACTCTACATTTGGATATGGAAAAAATAAAAGCAAAGAAAACAAACTATTCTCTAGCTCCTCGTTTCCCAAACTCTTGGAAAATAAAATAAATAATAAAACGCCATTGACTTGTTTAGTTTTGCCATTGATTTTTTTAATTTTCCCAGTGGCTTGCATGACTTGGGGCTCCGCCATTAAAATTGGTGGCCTCCTAGGGGCTCCGCCATTGAAATTGGTTCTAAAATGGGCTCCGCGAGTCGAAAAGTTTGGGAAACACTGCTCTGGCTGAAACCGGAACTGTACCCAGGCCGATAAAATAAATAGTCGAGCCGAGGTCTAGTTCGAGGCATTCGGATACCTACTACCTAGTTGTTCGGAATTACAACGCACCCAAGTGATCTTATGTAGACTGGCAAAAAAAAAGAGGAGAGCGAAAGAAAAAAAATTGAACGAGCCGTTTTTATCGGAGAGCAGATGGGGGAAAAATCGGCTTAAAAAAAGCGAGTCATGAAAGCTAGATTACAGCAAAAAGAGAGAGGCACGGCTGCTGGCGTCAACGGTCTGCCTTCTAATTGTCCTCGTGCACAATGTCGGAAACAAAAACAACACCCCAGTCGGCCCTCTTGTTTTAACATTCATCAGTGAGTAGAAACCATCATGAGCGTATACCATTCATTTTATAATCAGTTTACAACTATCACATGAATCTAATTACGATCACGTTTATCTAAATCTAAATCTTAACCACTCTTGCCACCGATATTCAGGATTAAAGACCTACTGTAAGAACGTAAGGTGGAGGAAGTCGTTAGGCGACTCGCGCTCATTCCACGTTTCCCCAGAGTCTATCTTTCCCGTCCAATTCCCCGCCGCATCAAAATGATTTAATAGACTATACTCGGGTTCATCCACGGGGACACGTATTTCCATCCGCCACAGTACGATTACAGGCGAACACATGTTCAATATGCGCCGAATTAGATGCAGGCATGACGTCACCACGATCACTCGACCGCGTACGTTCAACGGGATTAACCGTTATCAGTTCCAATTATTTATCATCGCTTAAAAATGTGTTTAACACCAAATCTAGCCGCGGCCCAAAACAGATGGGGCAGCGGATAAAGGCGCGTTAAAAACGCATTATTCAAGCTTAGCGAAGGAGAGAACCACACAGTGGAATCGCGTGTGTGTTGTGCGGGGACTCAAAAGATTAATGGACTACACACAACATCCCCATCTATAGACACGCTGCGGTGGTGTTACATTATTATAAGGTAGCGGCATTGCAACACACACATACATATCAAATCACAAGCGAGCCCAGATGGATACGTCGTAAATAAGCTATATAAGTAACACGTGACAATTATAGTTATTAATTTTTTTTGTTGTTGCTGCCCCATCTTAGATAGGCGCGATCGGAGAAGATAAGCGGGGAAAACGCACCCCGCGAGCAGACCATCTCTCGCTCTTTCTCTCCCGCATGCCCGAGTCTACCGGTGGGACAATGATGCAAGGTGGTAGTGGTGGTGGTGGTGGTGGTGAGGCCACGGATGAAGCGAGAAGCGATTATTTGGCGCCGGGGCCACGGTTTCTATGTTTTACCGCGATTGTAACAAGATCGAAGAAAAAAGAGAGTGTTAAAAAGGGGACAGCGTCACTCGTGTATAGCCACTTGCGGGAGTTTGCTTCGCTTTCAAAGGGAAACTCATGGGAGTGAAAGCAGTTCTTCGGTTATAATTTATTTATTCTAGTAGGAAATTATTATTGGAAATGATCTAAACAAAATGAATAGTTTCTGTGAATGAAAATACAAGATGTCTCTCCTTTGACTCTCCTAGCTTTTTCCTCGTCCCTACCTGGCTTGGCTTACACCGCAAACTGATTTCTCTCCCATTAGTGTCCCTTCGAAAGCGAAGCAAACACCGTCGAGTGGCTACACACTACTGACGCTATCCCCTTTTTGACACTCCCATTTTCCTTCGATCTTTTCACAAGCGACGAAATCACGGGCTACCGGAGCCACCACAGTGGCAGCGCCGCCCTGGTGGTGGATGGAACGCACGCGTGGCTTCTTTCCCACACGCGGCTTTTGGGTCCAGCGCAGAGAAAGCCTTTGGGGAGGAGGAACGCATCGGACGAACGGAGGAGCGTGTGTGTGTGCGCAAGCGCGCGCGTAGACGCCAGCGATTATTTGATGCGTGGAGGTGATAATGCCGATCAGTAACTAGATCCCGCCATGATGACACGCTTAATAAACCAGTTTAAAGGCCAGAATCAACATCACACCTCCCTCCATCTTAAAACATCACCCACCCCACCACCCTCTAGAACCGATTCAGCGCCTCACACTCGAGCCAAAAGGCGGCGCCACTTTTGTATATTATTACCGTGTTGGCGATGTAGCACCAGCTGACCAAACTTGGACTCAGTTGGTTTTAGAAGTAGCAGTTGTCATACATGAACACTCTACAGTATTACAAATTGTCAAATTAGAACAATTTAGGTTTGGAGCCTCGTGGTTCTACTGTGCATCTCCATGTACAGTACTGACCAAATTTAACGACTTGGAACATTTTCTATCTTTAAAATAGTGTGCCCACCGGAAAATAAATTATGAAGTTGCTGGAAACATGAACATGCATTTTTATTAATGTACTCTACAAATGTTCGACATGAAAATTCCTGTAAAAGTGGTGTGTTTTTGATCACCACTGCGACGACTAACCAAACCACTCGCGATATTTTTACAAGTGAAAAAGTTAATTGACCATGTCTTCCCATTCTTGGATAGCATTTTCCTATACTCGACATTTTTCTCCGCGCATTCCTCAATTGTATCATCTTTCGAGTCATAAATCGCTTCACTCCCCCCCCCCCCACTCCCCACCCAACCGCTCACCCCACCACCTTCCAATTATTACACGCGTAATACAAAATCGTGGAGCAAATGGCAATATGAGATTGTCAAGACGAAGAAACTCGCATCTGGAAAACTCATTCTCGTAATATAGTCGTAAATATAAGCAGGCAACTAAACATAATAGTCCAATATAACGTATGACTGTTTTCTCCAAATGGGTTCAACAAATGTTTGTTTATTGTCGACATGAAAAGCAGATATGGCTCAATAAATGAATTCGAAATTGCAGTTGGCATGGAAGCGTGCGCGAGCGCATTTCCGGATATATTTGACGACCCCCACATGACAGGAACGACCACCGTGACGACGTTCTCTCTCCTCGTCTTTTGTCAACGAACGATGACTCGAGCCACTCAATGGGTCGGGACCTCAAAAGAACCATTGTTCTTAGTCTCATCAGCTATGGACTCAACGTTCTTTTATTCCACCGTCACTAGTAAAAGTACAAGCCTATTTAGCTAAGTCGCTATTTAAGGCATCTAGCACTTCCCTACCTGTTCGCCAGACTATTGTAATACGCGGCATAACTACTTTTGTGATGACTAACTACACTGAAACGGTGAAACAATATTTTCTATCCGTTCAAGCTATGAAGTGAACAAGCCTCGGACAGGTCAAGGTTGTAACCTTTATGGGTTTGAGCCACTTCATGCTCGTGTTAAAGAACACCCCACCTGCAGGTGCAAGTGTTGGACAAAATAATGGAAATAGCTCACATTAGGCACACAAACAGATATGTTTCCATTATTTTGTCCAACCCCTGTACATTTTAATTGCTGGTGTTTTGCCACTACTGCTGCTGTTGCTTAACTCATCGTATAAACCACGTAATGGGAATTGATGCAGGGCGAGAAATGAGGTAGGGGTACTTGGTTACATGTTCTAAGGGGGAGGGGAGGGGTACCAATACAGGGTATAACGAGATTGGGGACCAAGGGATAGCATCTGGGGGACCATCTGGGGGTTCTCGATTAAATGCACGAATCGAAAGCCAATTTATTGGAAGTACTAGTGGAGCGGTGGGAGATGTGATTTTAATGGCGCGACCACATGCCCCTAACATGGGGTGTAAACGATCGCTTCTGCTTAAATTGACACGATGCCTCATCGCACATGTGGCATCACATTTAAACTCGGCCATTAACAGAATTTGGCTAACAATTGCGCCGTTCCAAGAAAGCTTATGTTCACTTTCAATGCTTGGTGATACAAAAACGGACCTTTAACAACAATTAAACTTCAACGACACGCTTCCAGGGTGTTGTATAGAGAAAAGTAAATATAATGAGAGCGGTCTAGTTATTTTGAAATTAAAAACTGTATGATCCTAATTAAATTTCGTGAGTGGGAATCACACGAAAGAGACTGTTTTCAAATAACTTTTAAAATTTAATTTATTTAATCCGATATTCTTTCTGCTCCACAAATTGTTTTAAAGCTTCACTTGTCATCACGTGTGGTAGACTTATTAACTTCGCGTCCATTGCATAAGGAAAAAATACGAATTTTTTTAATTTGTCAAAACCGAACAATTATTTTTCTTTCTGGTAAATTTGAGGTGGACGCAAATTTTGATTTGAGCCAAACACGATGCCCATCTAAGCTGTTACCCCCAGATCCTCCTTTTTCACATTTTCATGTTGGAACCCGAACAACCTCCTAATAACTCTGGGAAATAATTTATCGGCATAATTCAACCACACCTCTCGCCTGCGCGGCGGCTATGAGGCAATCGGCGCAGTTCAAACATGTAGGTCAATTCTAAAACATTAGACGCACGAGCGAGTCTCATACGCTTTAACTAGTGTTGTGTACACCAAAAAAAAATGGGCAAAAAAATGCTAGAATCTGGCTGGGCTATGCATACACATCTTCTAACATATTTTTTTCTTTTGTATATCGACGAAACAGAAGCGAAAAAGAAACTAGCCCACCATTTCACACATTTATTTACCCGCACTGCCATCATCCGTCCCGCGCTAGAGCCTCGTTTTCCAAACTGTGCTCCGCGGATGGCCCTTAGGACTCCCTGGTCACTCTTGTAAAATATAATAAATAATAAAACGCCATTAACGTGTATGACATGGGGCTCCTCAATTAAAATTGACGGCCTTTAAGGGGCATGGCTAAGGAAATTGGCTCTTGTCAAAAAAGTTTAGGAAACACTGCACTAGAAATTCGTAGCTAACCAACGCTGGAGCGATGAGCGGCTGATGCATTCCTGTGGCGGCGCATCGTGGAAGGAATCCCTCAAAATCAAAAGGGGGTCGCGGTTTGGGTTTGCTCGGTCAGCTACTGGAAAAATCCAGCTATTAGTTCGACTACCGTAGTTTAACGTTACAAATTTATATTTGAAATTCCCCCACATAATATACAGTCCACGCGAGTTACGCTCGCATTAGTTTCTGAATATCGTTTATTCGATCCTGGGGTACTAGTAAAAATGTGCCCCTCACATATTGCCATAGCAAAACGAGGGGAACAGAATCTATAGTACTCACTTCAGTGTGGGGAATTTCCCAAAAAAATGTCCTTTAACTCCCGTCGCAGAGCCGCTTGCGGGTATATCAACAAAATAATAAATAAAAAAAAACATACGATTCCAGTATTTTTTGTAAGTATTATTTGGGGGGGGGGGGAGATTTTGAGCGAGCAAAGGTACGAACTGTAAAAATAATGCTCTGGGGAAGAAGTCGCGGTCTGAAACAACACCACGACGCTTGGTTTACTTTTTTTGTTGTTGCGCCAACTGCTGACCTCGCCTCTCAGGAGGAGGAGTGGGAGGGGGAGGAGGAGGTGGACACGTCTTCGCACTCCACTCGATAGAGTTGAAAGATGGGCACATAAATTTAATACCAAAGTGTCTGAACGCAACATGTACCATTGTCAGAGAGCGCAACCTCCCCCCGACCCCACCCCTTTCGAGTTAGGCCCCCTTCGCGTCTAAAACACCCCTCCCCCTCCCAAGACCACCACCCCCCCATCATACACACACCTCCATACTGTGGCGTTCGCTTGTGGCCCGAAGCAACCCAAACAGTCGGCAGGCTTGCTGGTCGTAGGGGCCGCACATTAATAGGAATTGCAATACTGTATTTTAAACACATTTTATCAAGGCAACGCTAGTTTTCCCAAATACCAAAAAATTATAACACCTATCGAAAAATTAATAGAAGAGTGTGAATATACTTAGTCTTCATTTATTTGTCAGGTGTGAAATCTAATGCGTGAACAGGTAAAAGACGGGAGTTTGGGGGTTGCCTGTTGGTGGGCCGACGCTTGCTCAACCCCCACCAGAGACAATAAAGTATTGGTGAAAAATCAACACCGGCATATTAGCTCTCTCTTACTCGTCCAGCCATTAACCGGTCCGAGTCGGCCGTGTAACCTTCTGGCACCTTCCTGGCCACCCCACCTCCCCCTTCACGCTTTGTACAACCCCCACCACCTACCCACCCCCTACGCCCCGTCAGACTGCGAAAACCGGCCGCCGCGCCACCAAAATTATTATCGTTCGGCATTTCGGGGAGAGAGAGAGAGCGAGCTCTAGAGAGTGCGAGAGACAGGCTAAAAAAAAAACTAGAGGCTCGATTATTTAGTGGCATTAAATTTGGCTAACAAGATTGGCAAATCAGTTGTGTGTTTTGAGCGAGGGACGCGGGTACTGGGTGGTGGTGGGGGGAGGGGGGTTGGCTGATGAAAGTGGGAGGATTAGGCTCTCCATTCTCATTTAGAGGGGTGTGGGGACTGGTGGGAGTGGGGGTCAGGCAGGGAGGAGGGGGTTTCAACAAAGAGAATGAGAATCCCGAGACAACAAAAATTAGTCGGTAAATGGCGAGAACAAAACCTGCCGAATCATCGGCTCTATTAAAAAAAATAATGAAGTTATCTTTTGAAAAATTAATTTTGTCTCGTCCCCGAGTCTAGTTAGTGAAGCGAGCGGGGGAAACACAATTTCTTTGTTCGAGCCGAGTTCACACCGCGCAACTAATGAACACCACAAACAAAATATTTAAAAAAATGAACCGATAAGGTTCAGCGCACAGACAAGGCAACTAAATGGCGATTATAATTGAGACAAGTTAAATGCCTATAAAGCACTAAAGTCATGTCTATTGGTAACCCATTCGATGGGCCGACTGACTTGTGGTGAGATGGGACTCCGTGTTCGACACTAGACATTGTCTATAAAAAAAATAGTAGTGATAACCCAACTCTATATTTTCATTTTCTTGGTTACGTTTAAACGTATAGGTTTGGATTTTGGATTCAACCATTTCGATATTTAAATTTCGGAAAACTCGAAGTCGGTTATAGTTTTTCACCTCGAGTAACATACAACGACATCCCGAGTTTATTTAAAAACCATTCATCATTTAAACCGGTTGAACGTGCAAAAAGTAAAGACTGGCGTATTTTAGACAAATGGAAAAAAAAGAACACGCCGATATCTTTGGCCTAACATCACGAAGTTAAACGAGAGTGTCGACAAGAGAGATTGTGTTAGCCGAAACACAAATGACCCTTGTAAAGAGATTGGGAATGGCGGCGTACCCTCCTCGTCCCTCGTACATGGGAGCGAACACGACCAACTCGGGTAGCTAGCTCATCACCGATTCAAAAGTTGGAATTTAAAAATGAATAATATATGGCGTCAAAGTTTGGCAGCGTGCAGTCAATCGGAAGAGTAGAATCGCGATTGGTCGTGATCGACAAACATTTCAAACAGCAGCCCTCATTATTCTAGCTAAGCTTGTTCATAAACACAAAATGTACATTTACCCACCACGAATGACCACAAGCATGGGCCTTAACATCATCCGTGAACGAGGCTCATATACGGCAAGAAAATGTCGTCTTGTATAAAAAAATAAATGATGAGAGATCCAGGACAGGACTGGACTTAATCGACGAACTGAGCTGGCGAAGGAAGCTCCAAGCATAAAGCACAAAAATAGAATAGACCTTCACGAACTACACAATGTCATTATGTGAACGAAAAAATCCTACCTTACCCTATAACCGCATAAATCCACTGATGAAGGTCTGAAATGGCCGGAAATACGTATATGGAGAATGTAAGTTACAATTTTT
>JAUJYS010000033.1:0-38155 GCA_033995665.1 Melogona broelemanni | reverse complement strand
GGCTAACGAATAAACGAAAGCCTGCGCCGGGAATCGAACCAGGGACCGTCCGCTTCGTAGGATGTTGCCATACCCACTGAGCCATCGGTACGTACGTACGTAAGAGTTGCTTTTTGAAATTTAAAGGAAAAATACCAAGCGACATTTTCCGTGAGGGAATTGATTATGTCTTAACACGGCATGGAGTCTTCAACTTTAAAAATAATTTAAAAAATGAATACCCAGTTGATTAAAAAAGAATACGTCCAAAAAAACCAAGTTTCAATAAATTTTGTCACTTGCCTGCATAATAAGTAAACGGTTGTTCCATTTTCAACTTACCTAAAAAAGAAGAAAAAAAAACATGTTTTAATATGCGAACACTGACAAAAGAGATGAAAATGTACCTTATTTATTTTTAATAATGACAATGGTAAAGTAATAAACAATAGTACGCGACATAGACGTGCGTTTGTGAGTAATTCGCCATTGTGTGCATCGATAAAATTAAATCGATCCTATAAAAAATAAACAGACCCAAATATACAACTGAATATCTTCTATTCAATTGTCGGATGACCATCATCTGTTCTTGAAAATGAACGGAATGAAAGAGTCACGAATTTCCTGGTCGTGGCCACTAAAAGAAGACCTCTCTCATTGTTGCAGCAACTGGAAAAAAAATCGCTATTTTTTTACCAACTCGGAACACAGTTTATGTCATTCGAGTGACCTGTTGACATTCAAACGGCTAACCATACGGCGCGGGGATACAGACATGACGACTCGCGAACTAGTTGGCCGTAACCTATGAGCCAAATGTTAGCTGGAAATTAGGTTTTTCGTTTTTTTCATCTTCAACATCAATATAGGTCTTCCCTTTGTTGTTGTTGTTTTTTGTGTTGTTTTCGTTCATGCGCCTAGATAGATTTAATACCGCGAGAAGCAAACGTGATGCATTACAACAATACTAAAACGGCTAGTGATTTTTTTCTATAAAACCAGGCCGTACATTTTTCTTCGACCTGCGATCCACAATCGGAAAAAAGTAAATTATTTTGTCCCACTCTTTATTGATCAACACAATCATTGTGACCAGATATCCTCTTGCATTTAAGCTACAATCGAACCAAGATGGAGTTGAAATAAGCGCTATCACGTTTCGCGATGCAACAATTACTTGGCATTTAACTTGAATCCGGCAGCAGGGTTCTATGCCCTGTACAGGACATCGCTTTTTCATTTCTTTTGGAGTGGTGTGTAACCGCAGCTGAAACGAACAATACCGAACAATGATTTTTGCCAGCACATTTCTACGCAAAAACCGGTACTTGCCCGACCTGTGTAGCTTTCGACCACACAAACGAGATTTTGCGTTAATTGTTACGTGCACGCAATCGCAACCGTGTTGATGACCACCACTGTGGCGTGACAACATTCAGTAGTTGTGGAAGAACAAACGATAGAAAGCAGAAACAAACAAGATAGAGCAAGAGTTCGTCAACATTATAATGATTTAAATTACACATTAAAATTTGAATTTTATGAATATTTAGCTCAAATACAAGTTGAATTCATCACAACATTTGATTTACATAGCCGAATTTTGAACCCGTGAAGACTAATATCAGTTTACCAAAATTGATTTTATTAAAACGGACGAAGCATTTCTGATATATTAGCTCAGTTTGAATGACAATCTTGCGGTAAGAAAAAATGAACAATACCAATACAACAGAATACGAATCACCCAAATAGTGTTGAAGCAACAAAGTTGGCACAATAAGATCGCTTTGCAGTTTTTTAAAATAAACTATTATTATAATCAAACAAACATTTACGAAGCGAAATCTACGAGCGTACTAGTAAAATTTAGTGTTCTCAATTTTGAGATGACGATTAGCCCTTTAACCGGTCAATTGAATTTTCAATTTCAGATTAACGAGTATATTCAGATTTTAAAATATCATGTATTGATATATTTACCAATAATATCAAACCACTATTTCCCATGTTGATATATTACCATAAACATAAACTAAACCATAAAAATACAATATTTGTAAATATAGTATTTAATTTTAAATTTATATATTTTTTTAATATAAAAACGTAGCTGATACGGGCTGGCCGGCGAAAGGGCTACTATAACTATGGGGTTGCTTTTACAAAATAATGCCAGTATTTACTATGGCTACTGTTACGAGTTTAACGGGAATTTATTTAACTTGAAATACAAATAAAAAACGTCGCATGGGTAAGTTTAAGACCGACGTAAACATGAACGTGATTGCAACATGTATGACGTCATTTTCATGCTATTTGGCTCGTAGAATGGTGAATTTGGGCGTCTCCAGCAACTTTCTAACACTCTCTATTGGACCAGCAGCGAAACACCCAACTTTTACGAGGAGTTGTGGATGTCACACCTGTCCCTTTACCACCCCCGCTTTCCCTTGACCCCGTCACAACCAAAACCGGCATCTTCCCTTTCGCCCACTGACGTATAGGGCGAAGCCATTTTCAAGTTCAGAACCACCACTGTTGAGAAAATGTTATCATCTACCTATGTTGTCTATCAAAGTTCCAGCAGTGTGTTTGGTTAGAGACGATCAACTGATTTGACCGATTACAGGTATGGTCGAAAGCGGCAAAACTGATGATAAAAATGTCTTAAAAACCCACCAGATGCCATAAAATAATTAATTTTTGTTCTTTAATTCCAGCTGCTAATCACCTTCCCTTCCCTACCCCTCACACATCTCCATAGAGACACGAGGGTGCATACGGTGAGAGATACGGTGATTAATAAAAATACTTTGACTGGACAAAACACAACTTATCAATGAACTTTAAACTTGGTTGGCATAAAAACGTCAAAGGCGCGCCCATATAACAACGAACTAAAATTATTTCATAGATGGCCATGCACAGTGGATAGAATATTCCTGCAACTAAATTATCACATTTTAAAAGTTATTATTTTTTATTTGCTGAAATTTTTTTTAATTTAAATTTGAGTTATTTAAATATTTCAAGATATGTTAAATGTGAAAATGTCATTTAAAATAAATTTATTTTTGTTTATTTTTTTCGATAAAATATAACGGGCAATTCCCGACGCCAATTTTGATCAGTCAGTAGTGCAAGTTAAACGGCCCGCAATCCACTCACATAAGAGCTAGAGTTGAGAGTGCTCATGAATTTTAGTAGCAATAATTAGCAATACCGTTTTTCGCTCCAAGTGCGACTTCCGGGTAATTGTTATAACTGATCGCTCACAACGTATCCTTCCATCGATGAATCGAGAGCAGGCGCCGACACTCATTAAATTATAACACCTTATTGTGCAGCCCTTCCGGCGTTTTCCATTGTTATCTTGGCCCGTCGCAGCAAATCACACTTTTGGTCATTATTTTATTGATCAGTAAATGGCAATAAGAAATACAAAAAAAAAATTGACAATAGAATAACTATAAAAAGATCACTATTGGTTTATGAAATTCATTCAATATTTTCCAAACATAAAAAATAATAAAACAAATTCTCATGAAAAATAGCAAAACGGAAAATAACGCCTAATGGACCAAAATTATCGATATTTCCCTGAATTGCTTGATACAGCCGAAACGAGTGAAATGATTCCGTGTAACACAACTAGAGGGCATCAACAGCTGTCACGCCCAGAGGCCATACACGTACACGACCGCTTCCCACGTGCTAACTGTCTCCGTCGATAGCTCAGTTGGCAGAGCGGTGGACTGTAGTTGTAACTCGTGGCAATGTTTCATTGATAAATTAGATGAATCACGATTTAATGTGTTTCGTCTCAACGATCAACCCAATTTTCGACCCAACTTCTCTACTGAAAACACACCGACTCCATTCAGCCGTGGAATAGCCATTAAATCAATAGCGTCCTACTCTCTCACATTTTTCCTATATCGCCTAGTTCCGGATGAACACAAAACGCGGATACAAGCGCATCGCACGTACAAATAAATCTCTCACGAAAATCATTAAGTGTTGCTAATTACCCTTAACGAATTTGCACAGAGAGCAAAAACTTAAACGTTCAAAAAAAAAAAAAAAAAAAATGATTCAATTGATTTTCCGATACTTTTTTTTCTTCTTCCTCCGCGTGCTTCGTTTTCTCAGAACATCTAGCAAAAATCTAACACTCCCACGCTTCAACGTTAATTTGGGGCGCATTAGCGTTAAACGCCGTGTAGTCTGACAGTTGAGATCAGAGGTACCCGCAAATATATAATTAACTGAGCAATTTGTTTGATTTGTTTTACAATTAAAACAAAAATCAGTTAGGTGTTGCGGCATCATCATCAATAGCCAAATTTCTCACGCCGCAGCGCCAGCCCATCGAATCACCGCGTTACGATAGCATCGTCCCCATCTATGTACCCATCAATGTACTTTACAATTCCGCTTGTACAACAAACATCACCTATACGAAAGCTTCACAGCGCGAGTCAATAACATGGCAAAAGAGTGGTTTTTCTGAACCTTTCTTACATAACTTTTACAAATTAATTGCTGGTTCGTAAATCATGATCTGGGCGTTTTCATTCATCGACTAACCCATGTCCATTTTAGAGATGATAATTGTTCCTACATTTAGTAGATCTTGAGACAAATAAGACAACATAAATAATAGGTTACACGACGGAAGATAGGCGGCAAATTTGTGCGCAAAATAAATCTAAGAATCCACTAAAGATGCGCCTTTTCTTATGATGTGTGTGGGATTCTCCGTGAGTCATGCCTCCAGCTGATGACACTGCCTTTCTATTGGGAATATTCCTATTAATCAGTGTAGGCTTGCTTGAGGCAGGGCACATTCAATACACGCAATAAAAAATTAATAAATATAGTATTTTCAATTTCGCAAGAAAAAATAAGGAGAACGCCTTCATCTTAAGGCAACGAAATATGATACGTGTACAAACTTTATTTTGGCATGTCATCGATAACCTATAGTTTTTGCCTCGAATAAAATAAAAATGTTTCAACAAAAACATAAAAACATATTAAAATGCTCTAGGCTGAGGTATTAAAAACAAATATGAATGGTTTATGCATGTGTGCAGTAATACTCTGTGCACCTTGGCAGCTCACGAATCGAACCTTTCAGCCTCGACAACCAAATTTCAAAAATCTCGGCAAGGGTTCGAACGTAAGACGTGTACTTGAATTGTTCCGCCACACCTTCACTTCAAAAAAAGCACAATTTTCTTCATCCTTGACATCTTGATCATGAAAACGTGGGAATGTGTGACCGCAACTAGGAACTAGGAAGCTGGACACAACGAGTGCCGAGAAATTCAAACGGAAAATGGGACGAAATATAGCATGCTCTTATTGGCACAGCTGTTGAACAACTCAAGAACATACCCCCAGTGCACATTAACCATGCAACAAACGCGTTCGTCGTCAGCGTAGGAGGAACACGACATATTTGGAGAAGTCGCACCCGAAAGGAAGTCTATTTTTTTCTCAACGCAATCTCGCATACTTGCGACCTGTTAAGGTGCTGGCAGGGACATGACTATACGTGCCAAAGAAATAAAAGGGTAAAATCACGAATGGCAATAGAGTTACAGAGAAGATCATTACAGGCAGTAGGAAACAAATATATCTTCGCCCATGGTCATTCATGCAGGCCAAACATGTTCTAACCGTACATTTCGTTGACGCGATTTTAATGATTGCTGACACGTCACCCGTCGGGGTCACGTCAACTTTTAGTCTCACGATGAAATCAGACTCACGCAGGACAGTTACGTTGTTACATGCAAGAGAACCGACTGATCGTTTATAGCTATTCCGAGTTAGTTAGTGGTCCGGAAATCGCTCTCTTGACCGCCGCGTAACGACTTTTCACATGCTCGCACAGTGCTCGATAATGTGAACACAAAATTAGTCAGAACTGATACTGATGTGCAACTATCATTAAATTATATTCCTTAATTCGTAACGTTCAAGTAGAAATATGTTCTACACAAAATTAATCTCGCAACGTTTTTAAAGGAAACGATAGTGTATTTAAAATTAGTTTTAAACTCAGTTTTACATAAAAAATAAATCGTGTTACGTTAAATTTTTATTTAAAAAATATTGTTCAAGAGAAACAATCTGAGAATAACCGCAACTGGTACTGATGTGCAACTATCATGAAGTGCTATTTCTTAAGTCCTACGGTTTATAAATGTAATAAGAAATATGGTCGGACAATGAACAATATATTCATGTAAATATATATAAAAAAGCGCACACATTATTTTACTGTTGGATCAAAATATTTCTCAACGTTTCCGTTTATTTTCGTTCTTTTCTTGATCTCGACCAACTCTCAAGAAGGCGCGACCATTTCTGCCCCCCAAGTACGCCGTCCACACATGCCTTGGGTTGCCAATGTCCATGTCCTTGTACAACAAACTCGAAATCGACGGCGACTCCACCCAAAAAGTACTGCGGCCATTATTTCTCTCGCTGTATATTTCTTTTTTATCTGACATCCAATATAAGGTGATCGTGCATGTCCTGTCCCCGTTATACGCCTCATTTTCTTCAGCATTTTTGAAAGACACTCCGAAAAAGGGGCCGTCTATTTATCGACACCATCCCCTGCATGGTTGGATGTGGCTAACAGAGAGAATAAACTGAAATGCAATACGCGTCACCAACATGAAGTGATTCGAAATTTCTTATGAAAATTGGAGATTTGCACGCGGAACAGTTTCGAGGCCTACTAAATGTCATTTGCTTGACCGCAGACGCACACACTCGATCATTAGCTGAACAGTTAGTTTAAGCTACTATTCTAAGTGCTGAGCGATAGTGAGCGGGCTATTTCGCGACAAAGGTTAGCCCATTAGTTAATGTTACACGGTAATAAATGGTTCAAGTCATTTGTATCTTATTTAGTTCCCATAGTGTCCATACGGCATTGAAAATCTGTCAACGATCACAAAGAATGCGCTTGAATTCATTTCGGTTCAGTCATGTATATATATGGAAGAAGGACTAGATCGAAAACTAAGAAATGGCAGCCCAAACTGAATTATAATAGAAAACGTTGGTTATGGTTCGAAGTAGGTCATTGTTAATGTAGGTGATAAATGCATGGGATGGCGCAATTTTTGACGACGCCGGTGATGAAATTGTAACACGTCTCTATTCTGTAAATCCAAAGAGAAAGATGGGCTTGCGAGATCCGCAAAGGCGTATCTGTTTTTCGAAAATGAAAACCATACGGCGACTAGGCCACCAAAACCGACACCGTGATGTCATCACCGAAAGGTAATTACACCGTTCGTGGGACTGCCGGCCCGGTCACTCTAGGCGTGTATCGTCATCAAAATGCGCTTTTCGTGTCATTCGCAGGGCGGCGATCGTATAAATTCGACGATTGAGCAATAAAATAAATTCCTTATTTCCAGTTTTTTTTTTGCGCCTCCCTCGACATCATTGAATACCAATCATTGTTGGATATTATCTAGCTTGGCGTCAGATTCACGGCAACAACTTCGCACCTTTCTTTAACAGCGGCGACAACAATCGTACCAAATGCTGATGAGGGACCAGAAGGTCAAGAACATCGTGCCGAGGATGACCGAAACCCTGAATCAGAAATAATATTGTTTGGCGTGGCCTCTATCATTAGCGTGGTGCGCTATTTGGTATCGATAATCAATAATTTGAGCCGAACAAAATTCGTTGGCCAAAATTACTACCACTATTAGTAATTGTGTTGACTGTAACAATGGGGATACGCACCTGGCAATTTTTTAAGGGTCTGTCGGGATCATCGCCAACCAATAGTGCGCGTGATTATTGATCAATATGCCGGATATGTTGATCGACGATACCAATGGTTGCAGATCGCAGAGCAACGACTTTGCCAATAATGGTTGTATTGTAATCTAACAAATTTACCAGAATACAAAGAGTGCGGAGTGCTAAATATACAGTATATGCTTCAAACAAAGGCATTTTCGATGTTAGGTTTTGAAAATGTTGTCTAGCGATGCATGGGATCTGGAATTTTATAGAATTTTATTTATTTATCGTTACTATCATTACAATTTATTACAAAATTCAAATGAAATAGATAATTTACAAACGCGCGCTAAGTTAAATTGATATTCATTTATTGTTGGTAAAATTGGTAAAATACCTATTGCCTTTGATATAAACTATCACACTAGTTTCATTCAATAGGTGATCAAATGCATAGGATATTTTAGCTTAATCGATTGACAAGCATCGATTACGGCGCTAGGAGAAAATAAGCGATTTTCTCCGCAACCCCTACGATTCACACGACGCATCGCTCGTATCCAACACACAATCCGCCCAGGGCGAATGTCAATTGGATCCCGCCTATCATCCTTCGATAACACGAAAAGAAACAACAGCGCAACATTTTTCATTTTCTCTTCCATCGAAACAATAAGTTGGTCCTAATACCCAACGCATATGTTACGGCAAGCCATTCCGATCTGTGCTCCGATACGCATAGACATTAATATCCCAGCGTACAATGTAATCGCACATTTAACACTTTACGGACTCGTATAGCAATCACGAGATATATACGACTGCCAATTATCTGCCAAATTGCCTCGCGTACATTATTGAACATCGTTATAACCCCCCGCATGGAGGCTCATCGGTCCGATTATTCAGCTATTGTCTCGTCGTTTGTTTTCGTCAAAAGTCTGCGAAGATTTTTCCAATGGCTGTCGTCCCGTGATATTGGTGTCGGGGTGAAGGAACTCTCTCTTCTATTCGACCGGCTCATTTTTCTTTCGCTACTTTATCGGGCTCGTTGCTGCAAGTGATGCGAGTCATCTCATCGATAAGATCAGCGCGTTTTTGTTTGTTGACATCCCCCGTCAGACGTTATCGAGTTGCGACCGAACAGGCAAATGGCGACAGACGAGCATCCGCGTTGTAGCTTTCACTGGTGTTTATACCTCGTAACTCGTAGTTCAGGTTGCGTGGATCCTTCCTCATCCCACCATCTGTTCGTGTTTTCCCGCAAAATTAAGTTTGATTTCGTGTGACTTAATGTCGACGTAGCGTGTCCGTGTGACTGGCGATTAAAGTGATCAAGGGGGAGGAGGCTGTATCGAGGCGACCAGCCAGCATAGTTTCATTAACAATGTAATATAAAATTCTTCATAGTCAAAATTATCTCACCAAAAGGTTGCCTTTGGAAATTAATGTAAAATAAGTTAATATAACATAAAAATAATTAATAGAAATTGAAACAATTAAAAATTATTGTAAATTGACATAATTGGAGACTAAAATAAATCGAAATAATTATAAATAATTGGAGATTGTAATAAATGGAGATGAAAATAAATTGTAATAAATAGGGTAATAATTTTGTTAATTTGTATAAATAAAATTATAAAAACTCATAGGAGAAAATTAAAAAGTTGCGAATAATAATTTTTTGATATTATCATAAGTTAACATCTTTGCATATGGATTGGCGTTCAGGAAAAGTTAATAAGTAAATGTTAGTCGAATGGTTATACATTTCGAGCAGCGGAATTGTGTTATACGCAAACAGGTTTCAAATTTTCATGCGCACGTGATTGTTAGTTCTAAACAAAATAGCAATTTCACGAAACAATAAATGGATCCATCCGTATATATTGTAAAACCGCATCATAAGTTTCCTTTACAATTTTTACTCGTGAACGTCAACCGTCTGGAAATTCCCCTGTTGCGTCGCGACGTAAACGATAAATGTCGGCGAAAATAATACATTAAAATAAAAAAGTAAGACTATATCGGTGGTGGAACACTGAATCTGACGGTTTAATGACTCGTGCTATTTTTAGACGGCCGCTGAGATTTGCATCGGGGTCTTCGCCATTTGCATTTTTAAAAGACGCAGTTCTGCATAAAGGTTAGATTCGGGTCGACAAACTTGGCGGTATGCAGGATATATAAACAGATAAGTCTTGTTTCGTGTGGTCGGGTTACTGACTAGCCCGACTGGGACTAGATCCGCCTTCGCGAAACATTTATAATCCCTCATTTCTAGTTATCATTTAAATATGCCGTGCCTTCGCCTTGTTACCTTCGCCAACACATATCTCAAACCTCCATAGACAATTTTCGTATTACGATCAGTGTTGGGTACTTTCCTTTTAAAAGGAACTAGTTCCAGTTTCTCGTTCATCCGTAAAAAAGGACCGAAGATGTTCCCCGTTCCTCCATAAAAGGAAAGAAAAGATAACCTTCCTCGTTCCATCGATTATTTAATAATTGAGTTCGTTGAGACAGTCATTTAATTTTTTAACGTAATTTTCGAACTAATTTGATGACAAACTGTGACTATATTCCATGACAAATTCCTTGTGAATGAATAAAAAAGTTTCCGCCTTTTTAATCCTACAACCAAATAATCCTTTGCAGTTAATCGAACGCGTTGCCATTTTCATTTGTATAAAATCGTTGGACGTTTCTAAAAAAAAAACGACGTTCTAACGTTCTAAACAATAATAAGAAACAAATAAGAAACAGAATAAATAAAAAACAAATTAAAATATGATTAAAATAAACAATAAACAAATTAAAATAAGAAACAAATAAGAAACAGTACAAATAAGAAAGATATCGTTCCAATGTTCCTCAGAAAAGGAACGCATTCCTTGGAACGAGACGTTCCTTTGCATTTCCTACCCCAGTAACCCCACACTGATTACAAGCTATAGCTCGAGTGGACATGAATATCCGAAGCTGTAATAATTTGATGGACAGTTTTTTCTTTCGTGCGCCCAAAATACCACATTTCTCGCTCTGTGCACCGAGTAATTTAGGGGTCTCCTTACGGCAAATAACTGTAATTGCTCCTTTGGAGATTTCTATTGGCGAGCTTGAACATGCATCGGTGCACGCTCTGTGCTCTCGATATCAGGTGGAAAGATACGGCGGACATGTTGGCGCGAAGCTGATACCTCGCTAAAGCAATTTGTTTCTTTACATATTTATCCAGTTGAAGGCCTATGCCTCAATTTAATATCCTATCGGAGGTGGGGGATTACAGAGGGTAACCGAATCTCTAATTGCAAACTGCCCACTTGCGGGGGGGGGGGGGATTTGAGATTTCTTTCTACTATTGCCTGATTCGGCATGACAAAAGAGCCGAACTTTAATTTCGGTCATTAAATAAATACTCGAATAAATCGTGTATTACCTGTGTTTCTGTATAAAACAAATATGCTTTTAACGGATAATTTGCTCATTCGTTATACTACAACGCTTTTGCTATATAACGTAAATGTTTAGCATTTTGTTTTCGGGACCTTTCTTGCATTTCCTTGACATTGAATTACTAATTTTTATGTGCTCGTAAATACGGTTCTACCACAAGCATTTTTTAATGAGTTAACTTGCTATATGAGCACTTTGTTACGTTAAACGAAACAAATGTTTTAAGTTAACGGTATACGTCAACAAATTGTCTGCATATAACTGCCGTCGACATTCAGAGTTCCCTCTTGTGTGACAGAATTTTTAATTGGTCTCAACCAAAATTAAGGCGTAATATTTTCCGTTGCATTCGGCGGATGACCATAAATGTTACATTTTGCGGCGGCGCATACGACAGTTTTAATTTTTATGGCAAAGGGCAGCTTCAGTTTTTAGTTTAAACTTGGCGGATTTTTGTTGTTGATAAATGCGAGCGAGAGAACAGCGTGCCCGCATTCAGGTTACATAAACCGGCCATTTGTATGCAACTGTTTCGTTTACCTGAAGAATGAAGGTTACCAGGCTCGCGCCAATTACTGGCTTATGCGTTGGAATGTGTTTGTGCTGTAGAGCCAAATAATTTTGAACGTTATGTTTAGCACGCCATTAATTAATTGAGCCAGCTTGTTCTAGGTGGAAACTAGGTTATTGGGGAAAGATACCGTGATCAACGTTGTTTTATCTAATAATCTACGATGTCTAGGACAGAAAATTTAAATCTTTAACATGAATTATCCAAAATAATAAAATGCTAAAAAAAACCGTATCTATCGAAAATGTAGAGGATAGGAGTCGTTTTTTTAATGGTCAGGGATACACCAATAAACTTTGTTATTCGTATTATCTATTTTCGACTTTCCTTTTTTAAAACTTGTAGAAGTGAATAAATAAAAATAAATTGCGAGTTATCTGATACTTAACAAGTAAGTTGAAATTAAATTTAGAATATATTCGTATATCTCAAATACCGAAATACAAGTGCTATAGCCTTGTAGGTCTCGAGTGATACCGAATAAATAAATTAAATACCAAAATAAATATTTTCTCCCTTTTCAGTGACGTGGTTGATAAACCATGACTTTTTGTAAAGAACATTTTCTTCAATATTGAATTCCGGCAATTAATTTCAGTGGCTACCGTCATTGCTCAACAACACGTGACCCTAATGCTGTGCTTGCATGCGGAAACTCCCGGCAAAACACACTGTATATCTTAGGCGTCCGCATACCTCGTTAATAATGCCAAGGTACAGTTGACAGACGACTGGAAATATTTTCGAAGGACACGTCCCGCTCAAGTAAAAACAGGTCCGTACCCAAATAAATATATCGTACAATGGCGCAGATACGCTATTTGCAAGTTAAAAAGAAAGTAATGACAAATCTACTAAGTTTTCTTCCAGCCGCTTGTCCAGCATTTTGGTAGACGGATGTTCTGTATGCCCGAGTATTTATTTTAAAGGTTATTGCCTTGCATTAATGGCTAGGAGGTTTTTAACCCATGTCAACCGGTGTGTCCAGCTACGCGCCTAGGGATTGCCGGGATACCCATGTGCTTGTATACATTTCCCTAGTAGGTTCGGGCCAAGCCTATGTTGCACGTAGAGTTTGTTAACACCATGCCGCCGAACAAAATGGCACGGCTGGTACGGGTAATTTAAAGGCTTTGCAATGAAGGCTGTTGTCTATATAAAAAAAAACTGGGCCCACATTTCTTCTCAGGGTTCCAATTAGAGGAAAGGGGTTAGGCTGGTGGTCGACATATATGTGCTGGTATGACTAATCCGTTTGAGCTTTGACAAATTTCGATGTTAAACTCAGATGAACGCTGAGTACTAAATGATTGGTTTAAAATTGAAACCCGAAAGCAAATTCATTTTTGTGTCTTAGGTGCTGTCGGTTAATGACCTCTTGTGACCCTGCAAATAAAAGCTCGCCAATGTTGCCGAACGGGGGATGTCTCCAACAAGTTTTATTTTTTTTAGTAAATAATATATTATTTCGAATTTCAAAATTATTTATAAATTTAAAATTAATTAAAAAAAATTCAAATCACTGATGATATAAAAAACCAACAACATTTTAAAATTCAATTCAACTTCGAAATAAAATTGTCAAAATTACTAAATAATATAACATCCCCAGCGTTACACCAGATAGAAAGGTCGTTCATAAACCTCAAGTATTTATGGAAGCCTGTCATAATGATTCAGACCTGGATTCCATTTACACAGGCATTCAAGCATAATCCGAATTCCTAGAAACCCTTGTTACAACGTGTAGTATATTCACATTCATTTGCATGGAGTTATTGCAAAGTGCATGTCAAAATTCCTGGATATTTGCAGACTCGAAACTGGTTTCTGTCTTGTTGAAAAATTAACTCATTCGCTTATTTTGACGTTCATAACAGGTCAAGCACCTAAGCAATGCTGTCCAAGTTTTTAAAAAAGCATACATCGTTTTGACATTTTCACTAAGAGAACAATGCTCGAGAAATTCCAAATTTAGCGCCGTAGGTTTGGCCTCAGAAACGCGAAAAGTGGAAACGTTTCATAAATTACCTTGCTTTGAACATGCCAAGAAAGGAACGCGCACAAATTTGGACAAGATTTTTATCGCCACCTTTTTACTGACCAGAGAGCCCTTTGCTTCTAAAAAAATTCGTATAATCTAATGTGCTTACTAATTTATTCCTCCCATTAGCACAGCGTCTATCGCCAGAGTCAAACCATACTTATCATTAACAAGGTTATAACGTACACACTGCCAAAGTACAAATACTAGACAAGCACTTTTGTGCCTACTCTATTTTTTTTCTCGAGCATTTCACTTTCACAAATCACAACGGACGAAGGACGAAATTCCCACGTCCTCGACAAAACTTATTTTCCGAATGTTAAATGGCGTATATGGACGGTATATTACAGACTGCACTTGTTGGTGGCATATTGTGGTTCTCGCGATTTTTACATTTGCCCGTTTATTCCAAGCAAACCGTAGGAAGAGTCATTCAAAAAGAAAAATGATTCAAACTAAAAAAAAACAATTGCTGAACATTTTCTAAACATTGCTGGCAAAGATTTTCAGAGAATTAGAAACTGATTTTAAATTGAAAATAATATTTTAGTCTTGGAAATTCTGCACAGGTTGAGGCAACACAGTGTTTTACCGAGTTATTTTCGTCGCGGGATCTCTGTATAAAACTGACCTAAAATCAAAATCATGGAACATCAACAAGAGAAATTGCCGAACCATGATTGCACAATAATACATAACATGATTTATTAATTATTTTAATAACATAGTAATTCCTGGGTTGGTCAATAGCAATTTGGTTTGGCATCTTCTCTACGAATTGGTCAAACCATCAGACATATGCGGATGTGACGGTCTTTGAACCGGAAACTCTGGCAGACCTCCTGTCAAAATATATTATTCCATAGGTGGATTTAATAAGGTACTATGCGAGACTAGGTTTAGCTCAACCTAACCAATGTGAAAAACACCCCCCAATAGTTTTACATGCACTTCAAATAAATAGCTGTTATATTTGCGCCACTGACTGTTCCAACCTTCACAGAATGGAATTGGTAATTCGAACCGTTTTTTTTTTTCTTTTTTTTTTTTTTTTTTTACTTTTGCCGGTTCGCGCTCCACAGCTCAGGACTTACCTGACGCCGAAGCGGACCAACCTCACAAGAAGCCAAGGACGCAAAATGGAGCAATGCCGTTTCGGCCGACAAAGGCAAAAAAAACCGCACATTTTTAAGGTGCATGCACACATGCACACATGCGCATACGCTACGATGGGCGAGCGGAAAAATGAACGCCAAAAGAATGACTACGCCATATTCTTTCTAGCCAGTTTTGCATGAAAAAAAAGTTCTATATTTCGGCGTGGCCCATATTTGAAAAAACGGCAACAACAAACAAACAAACAACAACACACGCACTAATGAGAGTTTTTATTTGGTAATACAAAAGAACTTCACACGGATGAAAATTTTGACGTGGAATTCGTTCGATAAGACTCGCGAACGTCGCCGTGTTTATATAATGCTATAACGGTGGTTGAGGGGGGGGGGGAGGAAGGGATGTTTTTTTTACGACTCGGTTCGGGGGTTGAGTATTAGGATTGTTGGTAATGTAGCCGTCGTGCAAAGTACGTGTACTTACGCTACTTTCTGCAATGGAGAAAATAACACGCGAGCGGATGTTCCCACCACTGTGGCGTCCAGAGTGTCTCGTGTTAAATTACTTAACAGCAGGTATCTTTCGCATGAAATTCCCGTATATTCCAGCTTCAACGACGATGTAGATGCATTTACATTTTCACTGATTTCATTGCCTGCCTTGTTGACTTAGAAATTAAAGAATACACGAATAAGCAATATTAAGAACACTAGTTCATAAGCAGCCATTGTCAACGTTTTGTTTTAATTTAATATTTTAATTAAAAATATAACTGGGATTTAAATACATAATTTTAAAATTAAATCTGGATTATACCAGTTACCAGTAATAATTAAATAATAACATAATTATAATCAAAATTATAGTGTTTTTAGGTTTTTTGTTTTTATTTTATATAATTATAATCGTATTAGTTCTGCTTTAATTTTGTACTGATTTTTTACTTTTAGCGATTCTTTTTGCTATGCAGTGGATATCTTGATTCTGCACTGTATTAATTAATTATTTATTCTGTAATGATTCCGTATTAATTCTGCTTTAATTCTGTAATGTTTCACATTAATTTTGTATTGGTTATGTAATGATTCCGTATGAATTCTGAGATAACTAGATTCTGAGATCACTACAAGATGTTTACCAAGCAAATTTTATGTAAACAATTACATCCTACAAAAGCAGAAACGAAACGAAATTACAAAAGATAATAATTCTAACAGCGTTAACTTGTGTAACGTCGAAAGTAGTTATGTCTCTTTCGCAATGTCGGTACGTTTGTCACGGTGTTTGCACTACTTTATCAACAATATAAATAATAGATGGCGGTAACAATTCACCGGCGCTTTCAAGGAACACTGTGAACGAAATTATGAAATTGATCTTAAGTCTGGTTGTCATAATAAGATGATTGAAAGCGTTCGAGATTGTGTCTCCCAAAACGGTGGCGCCGCTGTTATCTAAATCGCTCCAACCTTGTCTTTCAGTAGTTGGCGAGGACATTAGCTCGACGCCCCTGCCACAGAAACAGCAGGCAGTCGATATAATAGTCCTGATTGTGTATGAAGTGGCGCAACGTAACAGAGAACTAACTCACGGCTGCCCACAATAATTATAAAGTTGCTGGTATAACATATATGAAATGTTTATTCGAGCTTATGAATTATGTTGACTAACTGAAGCATTCGCATATTGATTTTCAGTTCGTGGGGGTAGAAACAAGTCTACCGCTCCTATCAATTATTGGATTGTGTTTCCAATGGCATTTCTAGAGATGTAAAACGGTGAGTCAGACTTGAAATACGAATCCACTCAGATATATATAAAGAACTAAATCATCGGCTGTTTGCAATTTGAAAGGATAATTAAAGCTAATAATAAAATTTGTCATTCCCGACGACAACTTTACGATCGTAACTTTTTGCGCTCATCAAACGACAATTTTTGATATTTTTCCTTTCCATATGCAACTCAGTTTAGAAATACTCGTACAATATAACTTTTCGTCAAGACCACTCAGGTAAGTTATTATATTGCCCATTTTTCTTTTAGAACAAATATATATTTTTTAATTGATGAGCATTTATTTAATTCCATTTACAAAACAGAATAAATTGACGAATTTATTTTCTGAAATTATAGTGGACGAAATAATTGAACAGCTGCATTATCAAAAAAGACTTTTGAGTATATCAAAGTGACATCTAGTTTTCGGCCCACCCCTGTCACCCCATTGAAAAAGGCGGTTCCCCCATCCAATAAGAGGATGCTGGGCCTGCTACGAAAAATTCTCCACAACAGGTATAAATAATCGCCACTGTCCAATCTCACCTGTCAGATGTTTTTCGAACGAGTCTGGGGCTACTCAGAAGTGGGCTCTTTATTAAAACAGTCACGCAGATTAAGATGCAGAAAGAACGGATTCCACACACGGTCGCCCACGGCATTGGCTCCCCAGTTAACCTTGTAGCCAGAAACAGGAACGTGGACAAATACCCGATTTACACTTTTTATCGATTGTCATTGACGTTGGCGGTTGCGCTTCGCATTTCTGTCAGTCCGGCTTGGCGACTCCCGAAGAAGTCCTTCCCAACACACAGCGCCCCCCGAACTCGATGGCAATCAAAACCTCACGTGCAATCGTGACAGATCAGACTTGTCGGATCCACTGCGTCCCGAACGGTCAGTTATAATCTAGGAATTGCCATTCAAGGTGCGTACAGTAGCGGTGTTACAGTTTTTTTTTAACGTTGGGAGATAACGCTGAATTACTTATTACATCGTTTAGCAGCTTTTCGAGAAGTCGTTGTCAAGAATCGCACAACATATTGCCTGGTAAACCCAAATAACAAAACACGTTATTTCTCGGCAAATGCACAAAATAGCGGGTTATCTTTAAAGCTTTTTAGAACCTCGGAATAACCCTGGTCAATTTTATAGTCAAGATTTCGGAGGGACAGCATAATACCTCCTGATTCGTGGTAGTTCTTTAAGGAGTTAATTCGATGATTGAGCTGGTATTACTATTAACTTATCAATTGGTATTCCAAAAACGAGTTTATAATTTTATCGACCTAATACCAATTCTGTCCAACCCTGAAAGTTTGGTTAATCTGAAGGAGAAAAAACGTTCAAAAAATAAAGGGTGCTTATAAATAATTGCTAGGAAATACCGGTTAGAATTTAACATGAATATGAACAGGCGCCAATTCGGATGGTGGTGTTGTTTGCTTTTTTAAACATGCAAGTCAAGTGGTTATCTGCCTTTCTCCGAAATTAGGTAAACAAAAATAGCGTCTATACGTCACTTCAAGTTCACCACGTTCCGAGTCATAACATCTTGTCGGCGTTCACGATATCGAAAAACATGGCTGCCGAAAGAGGTCCGCCTCTCGGAATAGTCGCTCGCAACGAGTGTTTATCACGCATTAACCTAGTTGAACACTCGAGCTTGACGGTATTTCTTTTTTAAATATGTTGTAATAACGATCATAAAGAGCTAAAAAAAAAGGTTTCGCCACACACGCTCTCTATGCATGCAGGCGCCAGTGAATACGAAACACGTGTAACGCGAGAGTCTGCCGATAGTTTCGCTACGTTCGCATATGTCGCGCCAGCAGACAATGGCGCACCCGCTTGACAACGAGAGATTGAAAACTGATTTGTTCAAAAAATGATAATTAAAATTTGAACAATCATTTTTCAAATATCAATATACGATCAGTTACCCGATGACATCCTCATAAGCACACTGGATGCGCTCATCAAACATATGATTTTTAAGTGCAATTTAAGCAATCGTCGGGCTTAACAGTTACGATGTAATTCAGTCGAGGTAAATACAAAGATACATCAGACTGAATCAAATGATTTTTTTGGAGTAAATAACAAGCTTTGTAAAAAGATTTGGCCTCTGCATACACAAGACTCATTCATGGTATCCTCCTGTGGTGTTATTCACTGTCATTCACAATCAAGGTGGATTCAAAATACTCTACCTATTTCCTTTTATCAATAGTTTAAAAAAAAATTGTTATCGGCACGCTTTTGCATCAGGAAGGCCATCCACACGCAAAAATCACTTTTTGTAGTTGGCACTTTTAATCTTTACTTTAATCGTACCAACAGTTGTTATGATTAAAGAAAAGATCGGAAATGCGATATAACAATTCCGTTGTTCGATCAGATACCAATCCTATTTGTAAATCCGTGTATGGTAACATGCTATTCTCGATTTGCTTTGTGAATTCGTACATGGTCGGATTCGACCGGTGTAAATCGATCCGGAAGGAAATCGATTATACTAAGTTTAAGCGTTTCGAATGCGTGCGATATGTCTGTCAAAGTCGCGTTGCCTTCAGCAGTACAACTGCTGAACAACAGTTTATAACTCCCCCACTCGCAAACATTTCGATCTAACTGTAATTGGCGTATACACTACACAACTATACATGTATATCTGATTCTGCAACTATCTATTCACCTAGAACTTTTAGTTTAGTCACATCTAGAACGACCCGCGGAGAAGCTGTTTCGCGATTGCAACACAACCGCGTAAAAAAAAACAGTTGTCTGCCTCTCTTTCAACAACGACGACCGTGGAATCACTCGATAACTTTCTCAATCCACCTTTTACCTATTCAAATGACAACAAAATGACTTTTATCTGATTTCTTTCCAATGAATTTTTCAAGGTTCTCCGCCGCCTGGCAATATTTTATACAACTCTGGGACAACGAGAACTACAAATTCTCTACGTAAAATGAATGTTTACAATTGACTTTACATGCGATAAAGAACAACTGTTTCTTCTCTCTCACCCCCAACCCCTAACTGGTTGCTGCACGCTTTGCTACGTGGTAACACTAGCCTATTGTTCGGTGCAGAAATAACGTAAATGCATTGTTACGGATCTCAAATTTATTTCCAAAACCGAGGAAATCTTCATGCAAATATCTGTTTATTGGCAATGGGAATGTCGTGATAGTACAACGTGGCTGCATGATCATTGATATATATTAGACGGGTTTCACTTGAACGCACGTGTTTGTTGTTATCTTGCAAAACAGAGATTGCCATAAAAATCAATTTCAACCCTGTCATTCCTAACAACAATA
Source organism: Melogona broelemanni (assembly GCA_033995665.1). Lineage (NCBI taxonomy): Eukaryota > Metazoa > Arthropoda > Diplopoda > Chordeumatida > Chordeumatidae > Melogona > Melogona broelemanni. The sequence continues at coordinate 18,075 of JAUJYS010000033.1, read as the reverse complement.
GTATTGCTTTTCCAAATTTGTAAACTGCGGCAATAATATATGGACCGATGTAGTTGCCAACCGCAAAGCAGCAGAACAAGCCGCCACCACCAATAAAGGTGATAAAATTGTGCAATAATATTGAACGTGTATGGCGGCACGCGCAGATCAGAAGACAAGCGCGTGCAGACAATAGCTCGCAACGGTACAGAGAGATACGGTGCCAGGAGATGTCTGTTTATAACACGGCCGACATCAAACGCTTTTCGCCATGAAAGGAGTCCACTTAAAAGGGTTGCTGTTTTTCAATAGACGCCTCAGGTGTGGTTGCGTTTCTTTCGAGTAATGTCGCCCAACTTTTTGGAATAGGAGACTTGGTCGAACGGGAGAGCTAAATATCTAGTCCAAGGACGACAATTTGCGCCCCGTTCCACTTTGTATTCGACCGAAACTTGATTAGTGAAGGATGGAGGAAATGCTTAGCGAAATTTGCTAAAATTAATACTTCAATTTGAAGACAAAAAAACAACAACCAGGTGTACTATAACGGCTGCCATTACTGCAGTGCTGCAGTTACTGTGTGCCATTAATTACATTATAGATTAAATCGGTGATTTATTTTTGGCTAATGGCTACCGTTGTTTCCACAACTTTCAACAACAATTCAATTAAGCAAAACATTAAACCATATAGACAGCATTGTAGTACTGTGCGAGCTTAATATCATTTTTCATTGCCAACGGATAAAGGAAAACGTAATGAAAACATAACCAGAAGGTTAAGACAAATTATAATAAACAAAAAATTTTGCTAAAAGCATTTTTTAATGAAACAAATTTCCTTAAAACCTCGATAAAACTAAATGTTATCTTGAAGGATACTGTATGCGAGCGCTGAACAATATATAGCAACTTACAAAAAATTTAATGAACCAATTGGGAAATTTTAATAAATCAAACAGATTAATCCAATGCCGAACTTTTTTAACTGAGCCATTAAAACATTAAATATAATCTTCCATTTGCGCAGATTATTTTATGTTTTAATTAAGCAACCTTCAAATAGTAGAGGTTTGTTGACATGGTTTATTTTTTAATTATTTTTGGTCCAATATACCTTGTTCGGGTTTATAAATACTAGAGGTCGTCACGGCTAATTTTAACCTACGTGATTGAATCCTACGCTATAATCTGTATGCGAGCGTTAAAAAATAACTAATAAATTTTAGAATCAATTATAATGACAATATGCTGTAATTGACACATGAAGATAATAACACCCTTAACGTAAATTGGTCAATTTCATTAAAAAAATACGTAGTCAGTAGTTCATTGAAGCTATAGAACCGAGCTATAATCCCAGGTAATTTTATGTTTATGTTTACCAAACCACAGGAAAACGGCCATTTATCTTTCTGTAACCGGTTTGCAACAAGCTTAACCATAACCAAAAAATATTCTTTCGAGCGCATAGGTAGAATGCTTCAAGAAACTATTTTCCATTAAAGCATGCTTGCAATTCCCATAACTTGTCGCTGGAGAGCGCTGAAATATACTTGTACTAGGTAATTCACGTTACTAGAAAAATGGTAGTAAACATGTCACGATAATTTCCATAAACAATTGAGAATTGTCAACACAAAACAGAGACCATTGTAAGCGTAAATCAAGGAATTTACATTTGGTGTCTTGCGAGATGACTTTGTTGAAACGCCATTGCTGACAGTGAACTTTGTTTTTGTGAGAGAAGCTGAAAGAATGATTGAAATTGGACATTGTCATTTTGATTTTTAACAGGAGAAAAAATTTATTTATTATTGAAACTGCTTCAGCGTTTGATTGTGAAACTTTCGAACAATAATATTATTATTATTGTATTATTATTATTGATATCCAATTCACGATTATGTTTTTTTTCCAGAATGCAAAGTATAAATAAGGTTCACCGATTCGAACAGAAAATGACAAAGGAAGCAAAACGTGTTTCAATGTTAATAGGATCATTAAAAAAAGTGATTGGATTAAGGAAATCTCGCTAGCTGACACTTGCAATTTTATTGATAAAAATAATTTAGGCGTGCGTGACTGAAGAAGTGATTAAGGTTATATGTAATAAAAAAAACTAGGCATCACGCAGCGAAAGTCTCAAATGTAGGCTTGGCCATCACAGGAATAGCGTGCAGAGTCAAGCAATTGAACGACAAGTTAATAAGCTCGAAGGCACAGACATATCAAGCCTTTGTATTGATGGGTCTAAAAAATCCGCTGTTACTCGCAGTTGGGTGCGGCCATTGGAAAAAAAATGCTTGTAGGAGCGTCATTTAAAAAAGCTAACCAAAAGTGTGCTAAGATAATACAAGCACAATGTATCTTAACGGATAAGACTTAATTAATCATATTGTTACACAGATATGCTTGTAAGAGTATAAGAGTATAAGATGCCGACGTTTTATGTGATGTTCAAAATACGCGTCACTTGTATTTGTTTCGTTTTTACCTATCAAAAAAGTACATTGTCTTTGCTCAAGACTTCTAATAAAGCTGTAGCCATTTTGTCTCTTGTTTTCAATCTACAGGTATATTTCGGCAGCCATCTTGAATTCGTCGAGTTCTATTAGGTATGTCAAATTTGACCGAATTTCAACAAGAAATTGGACGGGAAGAGAAAAAAAAATCAAGAATAGTGTCAACATGAAATGCAAAATTTATAGGTCGGAAATTAGAATGTTGCTGAATTTTCCGTTGTGTGTACTCGTCATCCCTCTAGACATACGCGGATAATGATGTCAAAATTCTCGCAGACTTCCATTCTATCAAATTTGTGGCGGTACGCATGGGAGCCATCACGCTACATTCGCGTACAAGCTAAAGGCTACGGGCCACTCCCACAACAACATAGGAAGCATCGCTTTCGTCGCCGGCGATTACATTAAATCGATTGCGGCAACGTTTCCTAAAGCTTGGTCCACCCAGTAGAATAATTAAAAACGGCCGCCATTATTTTCTTATAGTATAAAAGAAGTAGGACTACGCGCTGAATATAGAGCTCACACTTAGATATCCTCCTGGGGATCTTGGCCCACACAATTGGACACAAACGTAATTTCTTGGGCGAGGCCGATTAAAATCTAGACAACCATTTCGAAGGCGAGCAAAGATGCAAGCAAACAAAAAACAAGTTTCAGACGCACGTAAGCAGACAAGTTTCAATTATTGCTGACGTCATTTTAGCTCGAGCCCTTTAATAATACCACGTCGACGTGGAGAACTTTGTCAGCTTAATCGCTGCACAAAAAAAATAAGAATTTTTTTTATTCTGAAAGGGGTCAACGATTTCAATGCGATGCTAATGTAGCCCTTGTATTCTTCTTCTTGCAACAGAGCTTCGATATGAGAGAGGCTCAAAACCAGAGCCAGATGAAATGGGACAACATTTTTGGCCTTAATCGGTTCTTTACTCTCGCCGTAGGGCTGCTGCCAGCGGAAAAATATTCGATTTGCATAATCACAATTATAGATATCGGTTAAGCAAGATGGTGGGCCGCAAGAGGACAGTGCAGGGGGAATAGAAAGACGTAAGATGTCGGTTCCACTTGTTTCGAAAAAGGGGCTGCCCGCTAATTAAGAGCAAGCGCTCGACCAACTGAAAAGACTGGGGAAACCTGGTTGGTGACACAGCTGTCGTCGACGTCTTTTGTAAGCGGACGCATGGCACGCATAGTAGCAAACGACTTCCATAGTCCCAATACCAACCACATCACCGTCGCCGCCATCGTCGCTGTTTCGTAGATTCGTGACGGGTTTCTTTTGATATTTACCGAACAACCTTGATCTCAGCTATAATCGTTAAGAGACAAACCGTGTTCTGTAAATGCTACCTAAACGTGTGCAGTTGGCGCTCACTTTGTAGGCAGATCAGTAAAATTCTGGATCAATCTGGTATCCAAGAAGTAGTATACGCAACGTATCAGCTTCCTGTTATTCGAAACGTCACACTACTGGAATTACAGGTTCTTTACTCGTACTCTTACAAAATTCACGTAGTTTAAAATAAATCATAAACACTTCTGTCATTATAATAAATCCAGAAAATATAATTCGATGTTATTATTCGATATATTAACACCGAATGAACAACTATGGAAAAACCCTGTAGTACATGTACAAACATGGTAGAAAGCAATTATAAACGGAAACATTTTTATTATACATTTTTATGTAAATTAGGAAAGTCAACAAACAATTTACAGCATGATCCATAAAAAACTGCTCCAAAATATATTTACTCATATTTTCTTTAATGTTTTACGAAATCGTTTGAAATTTTGGATATGGTGATCTTACTTTTTATTTATAAAAGGCAAATGGTGCCGCATTTTTATAACGTTCAGATATTATCTGCTCAGATGCAGGATGTATAAAATGAAGAATTCAAAATTGTTCAACGAAAAAGTCTATTATCTTATTAAAAAAACTCGAGCCAGACCAAACATTATGGTACTTGACGATTGCTACATGTACACCTTTACAAAACTGGACTATCACTTAACAGCAATATCTTTTCAACAAGATCAAGAGTCTCGATTTACTGATTTTACGGAGCACCATGAAGATCCATCGTGCGTTTGAAGAAAATTGACCACAACCACATTTTTAACAACAAAAATTTTCGAACACCTACTGTAAAAAAATTCAATATCAATCATTTTACATAGTAGTCAAATAAGATTTTCATAGGAAATGTTTCAAGGAAGTGTCAGCAACACAATAAACTGATTACCAAATAATATTGCCCACTTGCACCAGTTGAAACGATTGTTGTACCTGTGCCCAGTAGACATTATCATAATTACTGTTTCACAGATGAAAATGTTTCCACTGTCTAACCATCAATAAGCATCTAAAATGATAGAACATATGGTCCGAAAAACAATAAAAGGGTATTTCATAAGATCGCCGATTTTCTGCGCGAAAAAACGCACATTGGTACGTTATTGACGCGCCATTCGCCAGATGAAATCGCAATGCTTTGAGACCATGGAAAAGCGAAAAAAATATAGTTCTAACAGAAAATAAAATAGCCAAAAGTTTCCTATATTAGTACTTTATTTATATAAAAAAATAAAATAAATTGATGAAATATTAAAGATAATATGGCTAAGTATATTTTGGTGCAATTTTTTATGGATCAGGCTATAGATTCGTATAGGGTCTATAATTTGCTTCGACCGTTACAAAAAATTAGATTTTAGACCGACTCGGCATTTCAGATAAAGGCCACAAAATTTGGTTAACATCAGTTTAATGCGACAACAAAGCACAGAGGCATAATACATGACTTTAACGTGAAATTATGACGAGTATGTCAAGTCCATAGAGACAATGATTTTGAGCGGATCGGAGGTTATCTCGTATTCGGTCTTGTGATATTTTGTAATCGTTCAGAGCGCGCGGTATTTCGGGCGTGCGTATTGATTCGTAGAGGGCCGCGCCGCCGTCGACAAGGCTTCGCATTGTTTCGGGCGCGATTTTTAGATCAGTGTGCCACATCGTGACATCTGATACACACTCATGTTACGTGGCACGCTTAAATTTTCGCGGGCGCCAAACTGGGCCTTGCGCGAGAGCCGGCTCGCGCCATTTGGATTTCAGTAAAGCGTTTGATAACGAAGTAACTCCCTGCGTGTATTCAGAGTGCGAAATTAAACACACGCAATTCGCAGTTTTTTCCAGTCTCATTTGCTAACGCGCGGCTCAAAGTCAACTACCATTGTCTTAATTGGATCAGAGGACATGAATCTTACGTCCAGATCTTGAGAGAAACTGCAGATAAGACGTGTTACCTATATGTAAATGCTCGTGAGTTCTCTGGCGAGATTAAGTGTATAAAAAATCAACTCAAATGCGATTAAATTGAGTCGCTACAATTTTGTAAGTAGATTTTGAAGCTTTTCAACAAGAGTTCAGGTTTAGTGACCTCATATTAAATTCAAAATAGTATTCAAAACGTGCTCGTGCTTGCATGCAAAATATCTAGCAAGCCAACTTAGCAGTAATACCCGTAATTGAAAAGCATAAATCTTAAAATAGTGGTCTTAATGGGATTTACAATATTGTTATGTAAGCAGATGTGCTACACATAAAACGCAAAGAGAAACACAAATATACCATTAATTGCCTGGTTTTGTACATGGGTAGTAATCACAGTGGTAATCCGAGAAATTTAGCGTACATGATGAACGAGTAAGCAAATAGGGCATGTTTTTATGAGATGAAAAAGCAACGCGTAATTATAACTTTCGTGCTCTGTTGAACGGTGACCTCAACAGTGAAAATAAAAATTATAGTATTCCAGCAATTTTCTTTTAAATGCTACGTATAATTATGCGCATTAGCCTTCGCTAAACCATTTCTCGGTAAAATAAATTAGCAACTTGCACTTTACTTTACTAGCGCTGCTAGAAGGTCAACCTGGGTTACGGATTTGGGCTTTGTTTTTATTGTTTTGTGAATTTAAGATATACGAAAGTTACATATATTTTTTGCCACCAATTGCAGTCACCAAATTCATTTGACATTTCTAATACCAGTCAAAATACCGAAACAGCCAATATTTCACGTCCAAGACGACAATTTACACGCGACAAGTCAAAAATTACCACCCGACGGCGACTCAAAAGCGACGCCAGCGGCGAAATTTGGAACCATATTATTCGGTGCAAGTCTCGTTCGGTATGACAAGCAGCAAGCTGTATACAAGAAACTGATATAGCACGGTGTAAACTGAAAACCAAGTGAGTAAACCAGTGTTGGGAGAATTAAAAAAAGAATGTCGTGAACGTCGGTAGACACCGATCATGCGTGGGCCTAACAAGTGAACGTGCCCTGTTTGAGAAAACCAGCCAATCGGATCGCAATCAACCCCGTGAGAGAGATGAGCGTGGCCATGTGCGCATCGTGTGCTGCTGCTGACCTATTGTCAGATTAATGGGAAAAAATAACGGTAAAAACGCGTTTCGGCCGAAACACCGTTACTACCTGAGGTTACTCATTCGTCGGAATCTTCGCCTTCAACCTACAAAAGTCTGGAGACAGTATCAGCCAAAGCCGGATGCGATCGTAAAAGACTGTCCAACCAAACGAGTTGTAAGTTACGAGAACTATTCGGAGTAATCGTTTCCAATTTTGTCATCAAATATGTTGTGTCGTTTTTCAAAACAGATTATATCCTTTTTTACGATACGCAACTGTCAGTTGTTCCGATAGATGGTTTCATCCACTAAATTGGCTCAATCAGCATGGTTTTGACAGAATGTATTGCTTCTATTGTTTACCTTTCTATTTCCTTGGACTGGACAATGCGTGTTACGCATGAGTGTACTTGTGAAGCAGTCATAATCAATTGTTTTGATAAACGACCTCAGGGTACACGAAAGGAATACTGAACAGATATAAAAGGCGAAAATAATAAAAACGGTATTTACCAGTGTGAGGAATTTAGTCACTAAAAATAGCATAGCAATTTTCTTAAATTTAGGCAGCACGAGCGTAAATTTTATTTCAAAATAATCTGAAAATTTTCGCTTATATTTTTAACGTGCTATTGAAATATTTTTGTGCGCCAAGAACTACAATTAAGTATGCATACATCCATCAGGCATACAGAGTGTATATGGTATTTTTTCATTTCAAGTTTTAACTATAAACTATTGACCTAGTTATGGGCGAATGCACTGTGTATTTTATTTTTAAATCAAACCATCACCGAAGTTTCAAAGAGTTCTAGATGCTAAAGATAAGAACTATATATAGTGAGTACATGTATTTAGTATAGATAACTTTTTAACGTCCACTATTTTGGTTTTTAGTTCAAGATAATTTGGTCACGGCCGCAGTTAAGTGGGTACAGAAGAAAGACAAAAAAGTCATTGTGAAAGTGAGACTGTAATGTCGGTAATCAAAAAATCCAAAACTTATTTCGGGAAGGGGGAGATGCGCGATCTCTAACAATTTATTTGTAATTTCGGTCTTATCAACCCCAGCTATTAGGAACGGAATTGGAGCAGAAAAGGTGGTCCTCTAACCCAGAATATCTACAGTCGCTCTAGCAGATTAACGCATGTGAATAAAAGCGTCAACATTTTTTTAGCGTTAGAAGATGGATGCTGTCAATCGCCAACGGACGAATTGGAGCGTCGTTGCGGTCCATCAACATTGGTTTTTTGATAGCGGGCAATATGAAATAACAATCGCGCTCATTAAATTTGCCCCATACTTTTAGCGCCAACTTGCTAGTGAGTAATTCAACAATCTTGACTGGTCTGCTTTTTAATAAAAAAAAGCCCTGAACGAAAGTCGGTTCATAGTCGACAATTAAGTACAGGGATAAAATTTATGAAAAAATGCCTTAAATCTCTAGTCGTTTCTCATTATCATACTTTTTGGCGATTTTATATTAATGTGGGTATCTCTTCGTGTGGCATCGCCAAAGTAAGACTCACAGCCCTGGCAATGCAAACACCCCGCTGTTGATGCAGTCATGTCTATTAAATAATGGATTGAAGATTGAAAATGATGATCCGCAACCCATATTACCCCGTTGTTGATACGATTTCGTTTATTATAAAACCCAATGGATTGACGGTCGAGAATAACCACCCGCCACCCATGACCCGAGTCGTTCCCGGAATCCACTGATTCCACCAGACCACACCTGTTGCTCGGATGGGGGAGATGAGATACGAGTCCGTACCCCGAGACACAACAGGTTGAACCGTTGAAGAAATAGTAAAGTTCTCTCTCTCTGCTCGCCGGCGTACATCCATGGAACAATCATTAGCGCAGGTAAACGTGTCTCACCTTTTTATAGAAAGCTCCGCAAAAACGAGGGAATCGGAGGGGTAGAAATGTAGAACGGATGGAGGGGAGGGAGGGATGGAGATGAGAGGGAGAGTAAGATTGAGGGGTGGATAAAAATTCCGATGAAGCTGTTCATCCAGTGTCTTCTATATATGGCCTTGGCCCTAATATGAAAACCCAATAGAGAAAAAAATCCCCTTTTCTAGCAACGCAACAATTGTCTGGGGGTAGTCCCCCAAAGTTGTTGCCCCGAAACGGAATTGGTTTCAGCTGTACCGAAATGGTAGATTCTGCCTTTTTGAGCTGCGGAATTGATCGATTTCTATCCGTGAAGTGACAGCCGACATCCCGGTATTCCTTTTATTGCTTTAACTATAAAACGCAATAAATTGAAAATGACACAAGATTGATGACTGTATCCGGGACAATACCGAAGGAAAAGTGATTATTTGAGGAATGAATTCCAGAGAAATACGCAACCAATATTCCAGCAAAACAAAATAAATAAAAAGTGCATTTAGACAATAAATGTGTGTTGATACTGTAACTGATTAATATAATTGCCTTACTATCTGGCATTTAAAAAAATGAATAAAACATTATTTGTTATTTATTCGAAATTAATCTCGGTGTACACCTGCACATTTAAATGTCAATAAAATATAGAATTAAACTGAACAAGTAATCAAAAACGACAAAACTGAAGCACCGGGTGTAATTTAATCTCTCTTTCTTGTGATCCAAAGAAATGAAAGTGCGCACGCAGTACGGTTGTTATCCCTTATTAAATTTTAATCTCGATTATGTTGTGCATGGCAATAAAGTATACCCTGTTGATTTAATTGTCGATAGAGACAACTTTTTACTGCTATGTCTTTGGCAATTATTTGTTATCGCAATTAGTGGGACGTCCCAACTAGGCGCATTAAATTGCAACACGATAAACAACAAGTCGGTGCAACCAACGCCTTTCCAAATTCCTGTCAGGCCTTCATAGGCTCGTGTGTACCTCGGCGGCGGCGGCCATCTTGTCCTCGAAACGATAAGAACGCGCATGCGCACAGGAGAGATTTACACACTCAAGGTGCAGTCAGCAGCCGCAGAACGTCCGCGTTCCATTTGATGGGCACGTGCTCGCTACAAAATCGAGTCACGAATCACGACGACCCACATGACGGATGCTGCGTGACCCGGACTGTGAAATCGCCATTTCGATATCACTGTGCCCGGGTCGCGGAGCATCCGACACAGTAACTAAACTCTGACCCGAAATAAGGGTGAATCGAAACACGACCGAATCAATAATGTTTCGTCAACTGATTCAACTAACTCCATCCTTTGCATCCTTTCCTTTAAAATGTTTTTTTAGGATTCCAAGATATTTTAGAATTTCGATAAGTTATTATTATTTTCTGAGATTTCTGTCCACAATAATGAGGGTGATGGCATTCTTATTGATGTTATAAGTTGCTATTTCTGTAACAAGTTATTGCGAGATGTTCTATTTTAATTTAAATCCATTAAAAAAATCAGGAAACTCTCTCTTATAAAATCTAAGGACAGAAACAACTTTACGGTACAGAGGTATTTTTTGGATGATGAATCCAAGATGGCTGCGACCGTTTATTATAAAAAAATTTACGAGCGGCACACATAAAACACAAACAGGCTTGAGACAGACTGACACATATTATAATTTTTTTCTTCTCTTCTGGCTACATTAGCGGTAAAGCCTTTCGCTATATGGAAGATTTTTATATACGAACGTCTAAGTGCTCCGTGAGCGACGCGAGCTTGCCTGCGCTCGCTTATTGCGCGATATTCCTATCTACCTGTGTAGCAGAAGCGAATCAAAGTAGGTCGAAATGCTGAAGACGGTTGTTATAACCGGTTGTCAGTGCGTTTAGGAAGGATAACAACTGTATATGTATTTCCAAAAGTGTATGGCGGGCTGAAGCGTTGTGCATGTTAAGTAGACCTATGTGGGCTAGGAAAACTGGGGAAAATGGTCAGTTTTATATGGTTCTATCTTTATACTTTTATAGCTGGTCATTATCTGGTTGTAATGTATTGTGACACTGACTTTGCCCTTCTGTACATTGGTTAGGCTAATTCATAAAATAAATTTGCACTTTCCAGCTTGAAATTAAATAGTAATAATAATAATTCACCAACATCTCTATACATGTCTGTTGTTTCCAATTCCATTGTTTAAAAAAAATCGTCTAAGTAATTCTATAATCGAATTCTGATAGCGACTTTAAGGTTTTTTATTTTATTTTCAGGCCAATTTTCAAGGAAACTGTAATTAATTTGACCCCCAAGCAATTGCTGCAACATACGGATGTTGGGAATATTTAATGGCTTATTCTTTTATTACAAGTTTTATTATGAAGTAAAAACTTTTGTCAAAAAATAAGTAGCCAACAAAACGTATACCGTGTTTGACGCTAAATTAAATTATTTTCATTCAATATAAACTGCGCTGTCATAAGCCGAGATAGTCCCTGGCGAAACTGTTTCTTTCAATGGAGATGTTTCGCTGCTTTTGTAATTTTTTTTTCTTTATTTTTTGTAATAAATTGCTTCTTACCCGTGTTTGCGAGTAAGGCATTTGACGCAGCTGATAAGCGGGTTATTGAGAATTAACTATTCGAGCGAGTGCACAGTACTTTTTCACCATTAAAATTATATTTCGCTTTAGTATTTACACACATCAAATTAAATACATCATCTACGGGTGCTATTAAAAAGTCTTAAAGGAGATATCCAAGTACTTTTTAACCAAAGCAAAGGCACAACAATGGACGGGACCTTCTGTTAAAATGATCAAGACATTTCTGTGGCACAACAAAATAAGAAAGATGACGTCTTTTAGCGTAATAAATGATGGCTGATTAACGATTATTGTCATCGTAATACAGTGAATACGAATTATACCTGCAAAGTTTATTCTACTGCAGTCATGGAATAATTTAACTAAGCAGAGGCCGCAATACTTGACATTGGAATGAAAAATGGGCAAAGGTTAACAGCAATCATTAAAAGTTATTTCTCAATATGTTAATCATTGGGTCTTTTGTTGTAAGAGGTAGGAAAGGTAGTATTTTAGCATTTTTAAGTTGAACCCAAGATCATTCCATTTTGTAATTTGCATGATGCTTGAAATTGGAAGCAAAGCCGCCTCTGCTTTACATTATAAATGATCCTTGAAAACTAGATGCAACTTGAGATTGGACAAAATTAATTGCATTACTCGGCGCTCGTATATTAATTTGTGCCAAGCAACAGCCTTCCCTATAATGTAAAACTAGCCGGAAGAAGGACGTGGACGTGGACGTGGACGTGAACTGGTATACATTTAGAGAATGGCGTGCGCACCAGACAACCAATTGCCTGCAAGCGGGGGTTGCAACTATGTTTCTTGCAGCGTTGTATTGCAGAGGCGAACGGCTCAATAGCCTGAATGAGGTTGGTCCCTCATCTCGTTCGCGTGATTGGCAACCGCGTTGACTGGTTTGCTGCGATTGCAGAGATTTTTCACCTTCGTATTTTGGCAGATAGTTGCCTAAAATCAGGTTTGGCGGATCAGTTCTGATTCATGGTGCATAGGTGGGGCTTTTCCTAGGAGTATTAAATGCCCACACTAAAAATGAAAAAGAAAAAAAACTATAATCGTCTCGCTTACGGAACCAGTTTAAGACGTTATAGAGAGCGAGACTTAAAAAGGAGTCTTTTGAAATGTGGAAATTCGGTTTCAGTCTAGAAAAGAAAATTTCCGAGTACGATGTGGAAAAACGAACTGAACCGTCTAAAAGCAGGACTAATGCAGATTGGTATGTGTGTGAAACTTTTGACGTCTTTCTCGCACTTTTCTTCAGGCGAAATGTGGTACCACGTTCGAAATTTTTTCGAAGGACCCCGACAAAAGGTCGGCATCTTGATTGAAGGAAGCCAAACGTAGGTCGAGACCTATGTCAAAAATATTTCTTAGCTCCTTTCTAGGGGTCTGCTTATAAACATTCTAGGACATTGTTGATTGAAATGGGTTAGTTAGAGATGAAGACATCTACGGAATTTTAATTTTAAACTTCAAAAGCGAATGTGCACATTATGAAACTCGAATTTGAAGTGCAAAACAGTATTTGAAAAAACCAGTCATGCCCACTTTTAAATCATTACATATTTTGTGCAGTTCCTTTCCATTTCAAGTAAATGAACACGCGCGTGCAGTGACAGATATGTATAAAATAGGTTGCCATTTTCTGCACGTTAGTGGGAACGTTTGCAAATGCTTCTGAATCCCCATTTACCCCTGTATTAAATAAAGTTGGTATTTGATTAAATTGCTGCACGATCTTATCGTTGGTATCGTCTTTCTAATCGTCTTCGTGTTGTACTGACATTCCCAAACGCGTATTATTATAATTAATGAGAAAGTGAAGTCTGACTGCTTATCAACGAAATTCGATCTCAGTCAGTCGTGTGGTCGCCATTTTTTTTCTCTCTAAATATTTGGATAGAGGTGGGTCAGGCTGTTCTATCTTTCCGAGTCTTCAGAGTGTGAGAATAATTGGTCGAATCCTATATTTAATATTTAAAAAATCTATCTAAAATATGCCCTATCTAAAATAAATCTCAGAAATAAAATTGCCCGCAAGTGTATTATTATTATTCTTGCAATTTCTACCCAGTGGCTTTGTGAACAGGGTACTGAGACCTTTTTCATTTTTGCTCTCATCAAAAGTTACCATTGAAAAAATAAAAAGTGCATCAAGTTTACATAAAAAAATATTTAAAACGCCAAGTTAAAAATTTAAAACGCCAAGAGCATAAAAAATTAAAAAAACACCACCAAATTGATCATATAATTAGCATTGGGCGAATGTTGTTAAATTTCTTTGGGTGTCTCAGGAGGTTTTGGCCAACCTATGCTACACACACACACACAATCTAGTGTGATGGAGCTACATGAAGCGGAACGGGGCACACGGTAGATGATGATGTAGAGAAAAGTGCGTCGAGTCATGAGCGGAGGATAATTGCTACTTATGGGGGCAAAGCATTTTTTTTTGTTCCGGGCGTTTGCACACAGGCACACTGCCTTGGTTGAGGCTCTCCCAAAAGGGAAGAGGAAGTGGCAAAAAATCACTATGTTATCGGGGCACTGGTTCGGATATTTTTGCAACGGCTAAGATCTGATTTTCGTAATAAAATTGTAACGAGCTCAAATTTATTTATTGAATGTTGCGAAAATGACTTCATATCTCGTGGGGAAAATACGTGTAGTGTCAATAAAGAACTGTAAGGAAACGTGACTGTGTAATGTAACAAAAAAATAATTCCCCTTCGTTTACACGAGGCAAAACTGACATCAATAGGCCTCCGTTTAAAACCTAAGTCTGGAAGAAGCAAAGTGTGTTTGACTGATTTGTGCAATTCATGCAGGAACTAATTGAAGCGTTGAGACCAACCCATTTGCTATTTAAAACATTCAATGGTCACCGACCTTTATTATCGAGCACTTAATAAGATGATTGCGTGTGCTCCAAATAAGTATTGCCAGTATGCATGAAACAGTAAAATATTTATACAAACTCACGATCATTACATGCAAAATCGATCTCTAAAACTATACTTGGAAGTATTCATTTAGATACGCATTTATCTAAAACTACATTTTTGTTGGGTTTTTGTTGGTTGGTATCAGCACCAAATACGCATTTCGTCTACCCACTGTGCAAGGAAAACCTAAAGCTTATTACCATAACGAATAAATGTGTTGTTTAATTAATTTGTTTGGACTGTAAGATAACGAGAAAAAAAATATAATGAAACAATTGTTTTGAACCGTCAAAATCTGTTAGATTAAAACGTTCATAAGACTGAGCTGCGCACAAAATTTCCGTTCTCAAGTACGTGTGAAAGTTGGTTAAAATGACCTCAAAGAAGTGGAAACAAATAGGCAATCAAGGTCCATGTCAAGTTAATTAAAAGGTTGTAAAAAAAATGCCAGCTTTAATTGTCACTTGGCGAATCAAAGTAGAAATGAGCATTATAATTATTTGCAGTTGTCACCTAATGTTTCAACGTTAACGACACGTGTACACAATACGCAGCTGAAACACAAGCAAACAATGCTTCTTGGCCACGAACCAGGCGAGAAGCCGTGAAGTTCAACAAACATTTCCCGTCGAGCTGACCCCTTTTACGATCATCACATACCTTGAAAAAATCGCTTGTACGCGCCGTATGTCTATATGTCTTAAGATTACAACACATGACGTAAGAAGTGAAAACATTGTTTTCTGCTTCTGTTGAACCAGGAAATACATGCATAGATTTACGAGAGGGAAAGTGAAGTGGGGTTTGAAGAAGTTGTTAAAAGTTCCGGGGAGCCAACCCGTTATATAAATCAAATTTGCAACCCTCTTACTACGAGAGATCCAGATAGGATATTTTCATAAGGAAACTAAACCCCGAGTCCCGCTGCGCGAATTGTCGACTTGATGTACGGGTTGACTCGAAAGGAAGAGCACCTGTATGTTTGTGTTGTTTCTGTTCATACTCGTATGTGTATATGTTTTGAATGTAGCTAGGGAACTCTGGTCTTTATGGCGTATGAGATTAGAAAGGACAAGAAATACCAAAAGGAATATCAAATATTATTGATTAATAGGAACATAAAGAAATGTAACTTAAATGAGCTGTTATCCAAATAAATTACTGTCCGACGACTGACTTATGGATAAAGAGTGTTTATTATCACACTCAATTTAGCTAATTTGTATGCAATAATTTTTCTATCAGAAAATATTTTAAATATAGAAGAAATTTATACAACAATTTAAATTAGCATATTGGGATCACCTCTCCATTTCAATCACATTACAGTGGAACGTTTCGTCTATGACGTCACCGTGCAGTGCGCCTTGCCTTGGATTAAGCTTCTATTATCGTGGAATTATAATTCCTTCCTTTACGGTGTTATCTAATTTGCAATCTAATTTTTTTCTTTTCTTACCGACCATATAACCTAATTTCACTTTCCAAGTAAACTAACTTAATTAATTTTTCGCGAATAAAAGTCATGCAATGTAATCAGGAATCTATTTTGCAAGCAAACAATGCGCTAATTCGTTTACGTCTGCAGGAGGCTGCGGCAATTTCTATGCGCATAAAATGCATAAAGTAGCTTAAAAAATATAGGCTACCGTTGATTGAGGATTTTAGATTCCAATATTTGATAACGAGTGTCTGCTCTAATACGAAGGCCTAAATATACTAAAAACGCCACAATCTTGCTATGAACATGTAACGAACTGGTTTTCACGCAACATTTCTTTCGCGGCTTCAAAATCGCTTATTGCTAAATTATATAACGTTTTCGAGCACCTATTCTTGCGAGTTGCGAAATATTGGCCAATTTTCTATGTGCCACATTCTACTAGTATATGAAAACCCGTTTATGATCGGGCAATATTAACTTTTTTTTTTTTTTTATATCTTAATTTTTCGAATATCGTGATTTGCACATACAATTTTTTACCTCAACTCCTTCTTTGAAGCGGAAATAGTTCCACAAATTATAAAAACAAATAAAACTGTTTCCTTTTTTATGCAATAGTCTTATTATGTTGCTTAATAATCCTTGAATGAATTACAATGGTAACGTATTACTGCTGAAATGATAGCCACTAGTCTAGCTAATTTTGGATATCATTTTCTTGTACTCGAGCATGGAATTGCTATTTAATGTCAAATGAATCGGTTTGTTATTTTTACATTGTTGGTTCTTGGTCATGTCTTTGTAATATACTGTACATGTAATTTTACTTTCAGAGAAATGACTCTGGGGCATCCATTTTTCTTTTCAACCTCAATATAAAGTTGCACGTGCCTTTGGGGTATTCCGCCAATTAACTTTGAGGACAAAACAGGAATAAGCAAGTAGCTTCTTTTCTACTGATTTTGCCGAAAAGTAGGACTGCACAGAATTTTAATTAATGCGATTCGCTGAATACGGGTCGGATTTAGAAGCGGTTTTACTTTGACGAATCTAATTCTGCAAAGATAAATAGCAATTTCGCGCTCTCGCTATTTTTGGAAACATTTTGATGAGTTTCTCATCTCCGATCTCAGCGCAAATAAAAACTTCGAATACGCTATTCGTTTTTGTTATTTAGGTCGCATTGGTACTGTAAACAATGCACGCAAAAATAAAACAAGATTATTGAGAATAACTTTCATGTGTCGAATTGAACTACTCGAATTTCCCGTTTTAATTCGTGAATTAACAGAATTATGAACGAGAAACAAGCGAATATTTTATTTGACGTATAGGGTTTAGTATGAACAGTGTTGGGTTCGTTCCTTTTGAAAAGGAACCAGTTCCCGTTCCTCCGATGAAAAAAGGAACCAGTTACCGTCCCAGTTCCTCAAAAATAAAAAGGAACCTAGGCGTTCCTCCGTTCTTCAAAAAAGGAACCAGTTCCTAGGGACGGGAACTTTCCGTTCCGTTCCTACCCAACACTGAGTATGAAATAGAATAGAGTTTTATAGCGCTCAAAATAATTGACCGATTCTGCTGATGCGAGCTTCCTCAACAGCTTATCAGTCAACGTCAAATTTAGCAAAAACGCAAATCATCTAAGATCGAACGCGTCTCTCTACCTTCAGCGTTGGCCAGCAATTTAAATGATTTACGCAACCTACAATTACAGGTAATCGAATTTAAAACTTTCAGAAGTCCGCCAGAAGTTCAACTTATAATTTAGTTGCAACTGTTTACCCAGAAACACAAATTAGATAAATGGTTTTTTGGGGTGAATTCACAGCCAAACTACACGGGTCATTAGTTGTTCCTCTTTTTTTGGATCTTTTGAAACAAGCCGTGTTTAGCGCGGGTTTTTGCGAATAGAAACAAGAATAACCGTATTATTTATTTTTGACTCATGGTCTCGAGAGGATATGCCAACTTTTAATTATGGAGCAAATCGTGAAATGCCAATAGAACAAAATTGGACGATATAAAACGTTAACTTTAAAGCACTCAGGGCAATTAAATTCACGACAAAAAATATTTCGTACCTATATCAAAGTGTCGTGTCTACAGGGTGGGCAAAAAAAAAATGGCACCAAAAATGGTTTTTGCTCTAATATGGTCAAATGTTTACAGAATGCTTTGAAATTTTGCACAAACATTCATAAACTAATTACAAACAAATGTATCATTTCA
>JAUJYS010000032.1:0-38302 GCA_033995665.1 Melogona broelemanni | reverse complement strand
GGTATTACCGCATACGAAATGTGAATTTTAATTTGCAATGCAACTGAAAGTTAAAAACTAGTTTAGGTAAATGTTTGAACTAGGGTATAGTTCATGGCTACTTAAGATATTTTTTTACTAAATTCATTCGAGAATTTCGTGTTTTTTTCCCTCAGATTTACATGTATTTCAATAAATCTTACTCCTACAGAAAAAATAACGCAATAATGCAAAACGCCGAAGGTCTTCAAAAGTTTGTTATGTAGTTCAACCAGCGTCTCCGCCCAAAAACCGCAAAGGGAACGACCTGACAATATTGCCTAAGCAGATCTACTCGAGTATAACAGATACTTAAGTTGGGATCTTCAGCCTCTACCCGGCATCAGACAGGTACGAATATCACGGCAAAAAAATCAAATCACCCCTCCTCCACCGACAAATTGTAAAGGACTCGGCCAGAAATTGAGCCTGTCATTACTGGTACAAAAATCCGTCGCACTAACTATAATATCACCCGGCACCTCAAATGATATTTATTACATAGTATGTCAGCTGCATAGGTTAAAGATAGCGTTACACAGGTCAATAACGCTAGGTCGGGTCTCGGGAAGATGTAGCCGCCAACAAGCAATACACACCCCACGCCTTTCCATAAAGCTTCTCTGCGCAGCTAACGTCCGATTCTCCTTCCACCTCCCCTCCTACATCTCCACTCCCAGCATGAACCAGTTTTTGCGGCGTCGGCAATTAGAAGCGCCACCGCGTCCATTCATTTATTCATTGTGTGAAACATATTTCGCCACTCAAAAACACTGGTCCGAGCGAACCCGCCTCCACCATTCCAAATAACACAAACGCCATTTTGTGAGCACGCGCGCGCAGCCCACGCTTTCCACCAGCCAAGTCGAAGCCATTCCAAATCCGCGCGCGTCCCGCTATTCAATCCCACCGCCAGCCATCCCGCGTTAGGAATTCCACCGAAAACGTAAACGCCACCCGCGCGCTCGAACGCCTTCCGAGATTCCTCATGGACATTGGCGTAACACGCGCGATCGGGTAATGGCCGCCGCCGCCACCAAAATGCGCGCGAGCCAGCCTCCGCTAAATATATGCGTTCGTAGACGTCCGCGACGCTAAAGGCCTATAAAAAAAACCTTCCAAACCGTATTATCGTCAGAGGCAGCGCAACCGAATTATAAGGTGACGTGACTGAGGGCTGTTACTGCATCGCAGCACCCAGTACCTTTTAGCCGAAGGTATTAATATAATTTGAAAGAACGCGAACGCCACGCCTACTGACAACAGTGTTCCCGCGCGCGGGCCCACCGACAGCTCTATCGGTAGGGCGAGGGCAGTCGAAACCGCATGAATCTGTCAGAGAATATCGGAAAATATATAAATAAATATATATATAGAAGCTTGGGTGAGTGCGAGAGACCGTATACCGGTCACAGCAAACAACACATATATACACACACGCGAAAAATATCCCCACCGAATAGCTTTTTGATCAGAGCTGCATTCGAAGTATATATTGTTCGTCGAAAGGGAGATTGAGTGGGAAAAGAGGAAATTCCATTGTCTTTTCAAGTTTTTTTGTCACAATCGGGGAGAGGTGGAGAAAAAAAGAGAAGGGTTCCATAGAGAAACACCGAACAAAGAGAGAAAAATATATACGTTAGCGAGAACACGCGGGGGTAAAAAAAAACATTACCTATTTTACTAAAGCGTGTCGGCGCGGCAAAAGCAGTTTAACAAAGAATTTGAAACTGAAAGTGGGACTTTGTGGTGGAAACGCGGCTACGACGTTTAACTGTAAAGCGTCGTCGCCGCGTCTCTATCTGGACAGTGTGTTCGTCGGTCGGGACCGGGCCACTTGCTGGGGTATATGCATAACAGCATCGACAACGTTGTTGACGGGGTCTGAGAGTGAGCTGTAGTGGGTGTTTCGGTTTTGCGAATGCCGACAGTCTTTATTCTTTTTGTGTGCCCGGCTCACATAATTATTTCCGTGTAAGCAGATGATAAAAGAAAGTAGGCCGACAAGGGGTTTTCAACAGTGAACACGGGAAAACGCGAATCGTGCTCGCCATCGTGTTTTAACTTTGTCGATGTCCAGACGCCATCTAGCGGCAATGCAATAAAGATGCAAGAAATAAAAGCTGATTATTTCAAAATGATCTTGCGTAATTTGCCAAAACTGAGTAAGCGTTAAAATAAATAATAAGCAAGGTGTTTGAGTGGGAAATTAAAAGGGAATTACATAAAATGTTCACATTGTCTAAATTTAAGATCTAATCTATGTTAAAAAATTAGTGCTTGAATTAGATTTAATATTATAATTCTAAATATTGTTTTATTATAGATTATAATATTTGAATAGGTATATAAATATTTAAATAACGCGGAATATAATATTAATTCATTTGAAATAAACATTCCGTTGTTTGAATGGACAATCGAGAACACTTTTTTATACCGGTACATATATTAATATAATATATCTATTTCGATATTTTGGAACAAATAATGCCATAAAAGGGAATATGTAAAAACGGTATATAAAATATGAAGGAGGTTAATTAAAACCCCATTTATAAAATTATTTTCATATCTGAGCAGTATGTCATGTCAAGTAGCTAAACAAATATAAGTTTTTTTAAACATTAGACTTCCTTCCATTTCTAATTTTCTTAAAATCAAAATATATTTTTGTCTGTAAAAAAAGACAACAAGTTTGGAACTTGCTACAAGCCTCGCTACCTCATTTCCGAAGTTCAAAGCGCTGCCACGAAATGTTTGCGAAAAATTCCTTCTAAATCCTCCCTAGATTTCGGCTAAGGCTGAAAAATGAACTTTTAAATAATAGATTAATCACAATTTATGCCTCGTCCGGCCGCGCGGAGTTGGGGGAGTTTTCGGAAACGATTTACGAATCCAGCCTAATTCCATTTTTCAGAAATGACCTCTGGGAAAAGGGCTAAGATGGACGTTGTATTATAAATCGACCAGCGTGAGATTTTTAAGAGCTGCAACTTCGCGCGTTCGCTCGCCCAGTGTTGCCGCTTCATTCGTCGTCGAGAACCGAAACCCACTATCTTATACGTATGTTGTCAAAATGATTGAACTTATTCGGACTCTGGGGTACCACATGGGTTACCATACGATTGAAACAGCCAGAAAATCTTGTGGCGTTACAACGTGAGTAAAAATTGTTTTCCTCGATTTACTGAACATTCGAATTATTAACAAAAAAATAAATAAAAATTTGTCACAAACCGAAATGATGACAAACGGCAACAGACACAAAATACAGTTTACTATTTGGTATCGCTGTATCACATCACTAATATACTGCAAACCTAGATGGCAAAAACTAATAAAAAACGGTATTATAGTTATTTCTAAGAACTGAAATTCTCAGTATTTTGGATCACGGTTCCTACAATCGTCTCCTAATATGCTGTCTCCTGAACGATTATGGAGTTGTCTCGAAAATTTATTTTTGATTTCTGAAGTGTCTTTGCCTTGACCTCTAAATTGTTTCCGTCTCGAGAATCACCTTGTCACCACGACGATTGTCTTGGTGCCATTTAGAAGACATTTAGAAGACATGGTCTTTCACGGTTATTGAGAGACATCTTGGTTATTTGATTATTTCACGGTTATTGAGAGATATCTCTTACCTATCATGTTCATTCTCGCAAGATAGTTCGACCTATCTCTGTCCTAGTCTATCTGCAAAGGTGAAACTCTGCAGCTCGAAGGTCGAGTAGCCAACGTCAGTGCTACGTCCTTTAGCCGCAACTGGGTCTCGCACTTTCGCTCTCCACTTTGACACTGAGCGTGCCAGTCTATGGAGCCCCCGAGACACGTGGGGAGGACACGCCGAAAGACAAACAGCAGGGTAAAGAACCCCAAAGCGAATGACATCAATTGCGCGTCACGAATGATTAAAGATTTCCAACGCCAGGCTCTCTCTCTCTCTCGATTCAAAGGTTTCCATGTCAACTCAATGCCTCGTTGGTTCTTTCGAATCGTCGTCCGTGTGTGTAGGCGTGTGTATGTGCGGTATTGTGTGAGCTAAAGACGATTAAAAACAGGGACGGATTAGCTGATGAGTCGATCCCGTCGAGTAGGTGAAACGATGGGCGTTGCAGCCTTACTGACAGGACGCTCTGGCAATCAAGGAGCGCGTATTTACAATTTGAACACCTCAAATACACCATATTGGGGGAAAATGTATGAAATAAAAAAGTTTACAAGACAGTATTGCCTCAAAAAAATTGTATCGCGAATACCAATCGGAGCACGTTTGGAAACACTGTCATATAAAATTCAACAATTTTATATGAGTCAGTTAATTTTAATGACATTTAATTTATCATCGTATACCAATGACGCAATTAAGGAATATTTAATCTGGATTGTTAATATGACTTTGATAAACAGGGGTTCGTATAAGTATAATAAGTGCAAAGGCACATATTGATTTAAATTTGCCGTATAATGACGAAAATTCGTTAAATCTATCGAATAGGACAGGTTCTAAAAAACCGCTAATTGTCACGTAAAACTTTCTGTTATCCAATACAAAACTTAGATATTATTCGAGTTTTGTATTTAAACTATACGATTTCCTTTTGTTAAAAATAAGACAGATCCGAGCTAATTAATTTGACAGTATTTTTTCAAAATAATGGGTGTACCTACATATTCACGCAGATGCAAACTGAGCCAACGCATCCACCAGCGACTATGTGCACTGGCCTGATCAAGTTTTCAATAATAATAAAGATGAACGCCATCGCGGCATAGTTTGGTTTTCAATGCACCTGGGGAATCCGCCTTTTAATTTATTTACCAAACCATATTTGTGTGCCTTGTTTCTAATTTTTTTTCCGGTGTGCCACCGAATTAGACACCACCGAACCTTGAACAACGTTGTTAAACCCACTGCGCAAACACAACCACCCCACAACATCCCACCAACACCTCTTCCCTCGATCCCACCCACATCTCAAAGATAATGGGGAAAAAATGGAAAGACGCGTGCGCCAGCGACGGGTGGTGAGATACAGATATCCTTAGCGCTTACATTTGCTAAAGCCCGGTCGCTAGGGAAATTGTCAAAAATGATTTTTTTTTTTTCTGGTTGGAAAGAGGTCGGCAGACAATCGCTAATAGACGAGCACAATTTCCCAGAACGCTCGTGTGTACGTAGAAAGACGTTGGAACAGAGACGAGAAAAAAATACCATCCCGAAAATGCAATCTGTAATCACCATGTATGAAATACGGCATCTGCTGTGAAGGATTTAAAAACAAAGGGAAATAGGGGGACTCGTATGGTTCGCTTTCGGGTTTCACTCGAGACGGCAAACACCTGTTCTTTCTGGGTCCTATTTCGATCGACCATTTTTTATCTAAGAATTTTATCTTAGATCTAATAATTTTATCTTAGACCTTAGGAAAAAATTGGAAATCCTCCCCCTCCCGCCTTTGAATTGTTTTGAGCCATGGAAAAGGTAATTCCTATTCGATACGGGGTTCGAGAGAAATAAGTGGTGATTCGAGATACATGTAGATTGGAGCCCAGGACAATTAATTTAAAAAGAAACAAACTATTCTTACGGCCAACAGCGCACGAAATTAATTTATATTCACTCACCATCAAAAGTACTCCAAGTCCTTACCATTTCAATTCATTCATATTATTTCACAAAAAAAACAGTGCTAGTGCCATTTCGTAAAATTGATAAGATCGAATTTGCAAATGTTCCAAATATAAAGCAAACAAGATAAAGATAAAATCTGGTGCAATCCCTTATCATAAGTGATCAATCAACCACCACGGTAGAGATTTCCAACTGACATACAGTATTATGTTCGTGTTAGTAAAAAAAATGGAATATAGCTGTATCGTGAAAATTATTCATAAACGTTATTCGCAAATCTCAACACGGAAACATTGTAGAAAAAATAACGTTTTGAAAGCTTAATTAATAAAAATAGTTATCAACAACTATATTTCATTCGCTCGGCACCAAAAAAAATCCATTTCAATTTAAAGCTCTCGAATCACGCGTTCGTTTAAAACAAACCGCAAACCTGTCCAATAAAATAGAAAAACCCCGCTCACTGCCACGGCGCCTAGCCCCCGTGATAACCGACTGGGGGGATGAGAGGATGAGGGGAGGGGATTGCTGATTGGGGGTGGCGGGAGTAGACGAAGGGATGGGCATTCCCATTTACACCTCGGCCGAAGCATTTCGATCGTAAAAGTGGAAACTAAATTTATGCTAATACGCTTTTTAAAAAAAAAAAGCGGGGCGAGGTGATGTGGACACGTGCGGCTTGCGCTGGCCGGTAAAGCGGCAGCAACGGCAACCGAAAAGCCCCCTGATCACGCGAAACTCTCATCGAGGTTCCGAATGATGCCGCTGCTCGTCACCCTACTCCCCCTTCCATCTTGGCACTCTTTTGTTCGGGTCGCTGGGCTGCGTGTGACTCGTCCAAAAGCCGACCAGCGCTCTCTGTAATGGAGGGTAGGAGCTCGGGCAATAGTCCCTGGTGACCAGTGACCATCGGATAAGATTTAAACGTTAAACGTGAAGAATTTACCGGCAATCGAACTTTGATTTCTTAACTTTGTAATTTATTTATTTGTTATGTAACCACTGTAGCACGAGTAAATAGCACTGTACTTAACCGTATTCGAAAATCGGAGAATCGAATAAACGAGTCAAGGCCGGGAATAACATCCGAAACTTCTTCACTATAACTCTGTTGTTCTACCGACTGGGTTATGACGATTTTTTACTTCTATGATCTTAAATTATGATTTCCGCGTGCAACAAACCGTACTTCTAATACGCACATATGGGCGCAAATAAAAAATATTATATTTTGCGTACTTATGACAATGATTGTTTATGGAAATATAACAATTAACGTTCAAAGCTTAGCAGTGTGTTGAACAAATAACCAATTCTAAATTCTGGAATTTTCAGATAACAAATATTTTAAGAATTTGACCTTTACTTAAATAATTATTGAACAGTAAAATTGTATATACACCTGTGTACATCTACCACGAATGACCACAAGCAGGGCCTTAGTATCATCCGTGAAGTAAATTTAAACAAAGCAAACAAATTTATTGAACATGTGAAATATTTGAAAAATTCATGCGGCGCGATTTACATAATTAAATATTTAACTTATTAATAAATCACTTTATAGCAAGAGACCTTTGTAAAAAAAAAATCGATATTCTCATGAACCACAAGAGTCAATTATTTAATTTACGGACCTATATTGAAAGTACAGTGAGTGCATCATGAATTCGAGAGCGCCCAGGGCGTATCTTTCCGTGTGCAAGACCCTCGGACTACCGACACACAAGAACAGAGGACGTAGCCGAATATGGAGGGGGCGTTTTGAAAAATGTGCATAGATGAGGCGGCGGTTCTGCACGTGGCGTGTCCATCATCCTCTGGCGGCGCGGCGATTCGCCATCAAGCGCGAGTCAGCCCAAGCGCGCGCGCGCACACACGTACACAAACACGCGCTCGCGCCACCAGCCATTTTTTAGCTGTCTCCGGTCGTCAACGCGCCCCCACCTTTCGTGTCGGCTTCCATGGAACCCAGCATGGGCAGAGGGAAGGGGTGTGGGGGTGGGGATGAAGAGAACGCGTGTGCCAAAAGTCAAAAGCTGACCGACACGCTATCCAATACGAGGAACATGGAATCCCTGTTCGAAGTCAAAAAGCAAAAACAACAGTTGCAGTGGGTGGGCGGGGGGGGGGGCGTAGCAAATTTGAAAAATAACACTCACAAATCAGTGGTAGTAAAAATCTCACTCACTGTACAATTAAAAGGATCGGTTTTTAGCATTGCGAATGTAAAAAAATATCATAGCACCATACAGAATAGACAGTATACCAAAAATAAATTGTTTTGTGTATGCCCGGTCAGTTGCACATATTCTATACTCCAGTTACACGGATTTCTTACGATCGTTACGTTGGTAGCTGAGAGACAGAAGGGTGAGGGGGGTAGAAAGAGAGAATTAAGATTCTAAAAGCTGTACGTCAGAAAAATATTGTTATTATTATAATTATTATTATTATTATTATTATTATACTAGGCTTTGTTATTATATTAGGCTTTCTAACAGAAATAAGAGCATTTTATGTTTTTGTCAATTTAGGTATTTGGCAAAAATAGAAATACATCATAGAATCTAAATAAAAGTACTTGTCGTCGAATGTCGACATAAATGTGCTCGTATTCTGAACATCGAAACAATGACAATGCATAAAATAAAATACAAGGGACTGGTTCATAATTAGTATATGATAAAAGGGTTTAGTCGAATTGCCGTTTTCCGAGTCCGAAATCAAGAGAGCCTTTGAAAAGGTAGACGGCGCACGGAGGACACGTGAAAAAGAATCGTGTCATCGTGGAAGACCCTGGCGATATTTTCAACAGCAACCTAATGGCAGAAACGTGATAAAATGAGTCCTGCCGCGAGAGATTGCGTGCATCTTGACGAGACGTTCGGAAGACAAGTGGGACCTGACCGACCGGGAGACGGATATAACTGGACCGAGGCTCAAGAAGAAATAAAAAACAAGCCGTGGACAAAAATAGAAAAATAGTCATTCGCAGAAATTACCTCCAGAACGACATGTCTGTCCGACAACAACAGTAATAAATCAACAAAAATGCGAATTGCTAAGAAATAATGTGAATCGAGCGGATTTTGGCGAGACATCTTTGCTCATGGCTCTACTAACACATTTCCCAAAATTAATTACCTCTAGCACTTTTATGAAACATTAAACTTTTTGTTTCTTGATTGCCTATTATCTGGTTACATGGAACAGCTAAATACGTTTAATTCGGCAAGTAATGATGTGAAAACGTTTAAGAGATAGAACACTGATACATCGGTTCAAGGTTTTCGTCCACGTGGTAAAATAATTTAGAATTTAGAATATACCTAATTATTTACGAACGAGGCGCAGTCATGATCATAGTCAATTTTCTTTCGAAAAAAAAATCAAAGTCAGTACTCAAAAATAAATAAAAGTCAGTACTCAAGTACACTTGAGTACTGACTTACAAAAATCTGTAATTGAATAACCGCTTAAAAAAATTATTTTGTAAATTGTCAAATAATTCAAGAATAAAAAAATCATACTTTCATATTATCAAATCCATTGCTACGCAATTTCATCATCTCAGCAGTATAAGCGGGGCGCCGCCTGACCGAATATTAAAAGTAGCTCAACTTTTAAAAGGTAGGTCGCACTCGATGGATGTCTATATTAACTCGGCACACGTTCACCGTCAGTCACTCCTCACTTCCGTCTTACTCCCCCTTCCCACCCACCTCACTCCACCCACCATCACCACCATCACCACCACCACCACCATCCTCACCTCCTTACCGCGCCAGATCTTGGAGCCAGGAATGCCTCAAAACTGTAGTTGTGACTGGTCGCTGACAGGTGATCGATGGGGATTGCGACACGTAACAGCGGGGGGAGAAAACCGCTTCGGCCAGAGGGATCGAGAGAGACAGACAGACCGGGAGCAAACCGCGCGTGTAGGCGGGCGGACGCACCAGCCGCGCGCCGCCCGTCGTCGAATTCGGTCGGGTTAAAAACCATGCATTAGTCACGAGCTCATGCATATGCATAAGCCGCGAGAGACGACTTCATGAACGAGCGCCGTCAACGCCCACCACCAAACGCGCGACCAAACCCCTCGCCGAAGGAAACGCGCGTGCTCGCAATACCAGAAGCCGACGCCGCGTCCTCCGTAGACCCCCAATGACAACTACAATGTCGGCACGTTCCTTCGAGTTGGAGATTCCTCCGAGCCCTGACGACACAGGTCAATAACGGCCGAACTGTGCAACCATGACTTCGAAAATGGAGTACCTATAATCTCTACAAACATTCTGTAGACCCCTCTTTAAACAAACGGGTGAATAATACTATATATTTTAATTGGAAAAAAGGCAGGGCGGATAACCTGTAACTAGACAACATTTCGACGTTTCGAAGTCCAGTTAATTGGTTGAACGGTGACGATTTTGACTACGTGCGACGGTGAAGAGTTTGATTCTCGGGGCGGGTTCTTGTTTAAAAAACTGACTCAATGTTGCATCAGTTTGAACAACAGCCACGTTATATCTCAAGCAACACAGCTAACTAAACAACTGAACTCTGACAGGTATAATCAGAACTATAATGGAGCACAGCACCGAACAGGACCGACGCATGGCCACTAAGATCTTTCACCAGTTGGGCTATCACAGGAGCTATACCATCATTTCTGTGATATTCCCGAGTATGAACGTACTCTGTACGCTCAACATCACGCGAATTTCAAACGACTATCGAACGAGAAACGCGTATCTTACGTTCCGTGACCACTAATAGTTGTTTTCATTTTAACCCATGCAGGCACAGACACATACAGACGATGGAAGTACGCAAAAAAAAAAAGGCTTGATACGTTCGACAATCTATCATTTATGCTGATTGTCAGTCGTTGAAATTATCTTGTGTACGCTACCGCGGCGCCAGCGTTAGAGATTCGTGCCGAACGCTGGTTGCTGCCCCCCGGCCAATCGCATATGTTTATCTCCCCGGGAATTACGGAAACGTCCAGAGTGCAATTGTACCTTGTTTCCAGAATTATTGGTAGACACACGCTGACACGTAGCGGAGTTGGTGGGGTTGGCCGTTCGGCGAGGTGGAAAAAGGTTTGCGAAAATTGCCGTAGCCCCCGTACACTCAGAGTATATCGGCAACACATACACACTGCCTGGTACAACACACATTCACCTATAGGAACCGGGCCATTTTTATTCGCTGTCCCACACGCCCCAGTTGCAAATTTGACACTAACAATTTCATCAAGGTGCCTGGTTGGCAGACAGTGATTGACCGACACGAACAGGCATTATACCTGCCCGGCTACACGTCGCGTTGATAGGTGTGTGTGTGTGTGTTTATATCAAGAGGTCCATTATGCATCATAGTTGGGGGTAGGGGATGGGGTGGCGTTCTTGTGAGCACAGTCGGGGGTGAGCTGTGTCTATAATATGGCACACCTAAAAAAACAGTCAGACTATTGGTAGCAGTTAGTGAAAGTTGCGGTTGCGGAAAAGCTACGTTGTTAACAGAGCAAAATCTTTATTCCAAGATTTTTTTTTTCTATTTTGAACCGTCCATGTCAATTACTCTTTTGTTTTATTTTAGCATTTTAAAAATCGCCCTTCTAAGCTGTTTTTTTTATTCAGGATCACTTTATTATTGCCAAATACTCAATGTTCCCATAAAATAAAATAGTGTTTCCCGTTAAAAGTGAATAACATCCTAAAATTGATATGCTTTTTGGCAGCTCAGACGTGATCACTCATCGTATACTCGGATTTATAACCGTAAATAATACTAATTAAATGCATGCGTCTCGAAATCCTTGATCTAGGTAAATCAACCTTACATACAGTAGGAAAAGTTATTGTTTGCCAGTCGGGTTACGGGCGATGTAAAAAAATAAATTTCAAAGAGTTCCACCAATTCCAAGAACCACCAGCGTTATTCATTGGTTTTTATAACGATTCTTAAGAACAATTATCTCACAAACTAAAATACTAAGAACTGGTTCAAACTAACAAGCAGCTTAATCTCTATAAATGGAATTATCAAGCTCAACAAGTCAAATATTTAACTAAAGATAACGTCGTGTCGTGAATAAAACTTGTAAATGGGAGTAAATTAATGCGGTACAGTTGAACCAGCAAAAAACCAAAAATAAGCAAAAAAAACCTTACACACATCCACAGCTTTAATACTAATAAACAGTACACCTATACTCGACCAAAAAAAATCCCTAAGCGTCGTGTCCGCCAATGTTCTTTGAACTTAAAAAAATTAAAGTTTCAACTGGGTTCTGTACTGTTCTTGTATTTTAATTCAAGGCTTTTCTGTTTTTTTATCACATATCGACCACGTTGAGATCGAGCGCCACGAATGTCGATATGTAAATTGTTTTGAAGGCCAACCGAGGTCAGACAAACTCTCGCTTTGGGAGGAGCGATTGTGAATTAAGTGGAACCATGCTGAGTTAATGGCGCAGTCCGGAACAACCACAGTACACACACAACATTCGACTGCGTGCTGCCCCCGTTCAGTCAGAACACGGGGCCAAAAGGGTTTCCATGTCATGCGGGGCAGCAGCAGCAACCGAACATCCTGTGGTAGCGGGGTTCCAGAATCCCAACAATTATCCGACGATCTGGGCACGGTTTTTACGTATAGAGAAAAAAAAACCGGCGAACTACACATTAAAAGCTTACATGAGCAAGAACATTTAACGTGTTGCTGATTTATGCCAGGATATGTGGTCGATAGTTCAAAAGTTTGGTTCTTCTAAAACCGCATTGCGGTATTGTACAACGGCGATTGTTTCAGTTATTTTTTTATCTGACATTAACGACTTGCGCAAAAAAACCTTGCTCCATTAAGAATCCGCGTATCGAATATGTATTTTTTTTTTTTTTTTTTCAAACCTAAACTGGGCAGTACATTTTCAGAATGTTAAGATACTACACATTATGGAATCGGAATAAATTTAAAGGAATAAGGAACATTCCATTTCTCCAAGAAAAATATTAGCGCAACTGAATGATAAAGAAAGCCTCACATTTCAATAAATTCCCCGACCATATTTATTTTTTAGTCGAGCGAGACGATGCCAATAAATTCATCCGAACACATGACGGCAAAAAAGAAAATTCAGATATAAACTCGCAATTTTGTAGTCGATGGAAAACGCTTTCAAAATACACTGTCCACGCTCGTAGACATTAGATCCACAGCGAAACTTTGAATTACGCCTGTCTGACTCACAACAATCAATCAGAATCTGTACAGTAGAAAAACAACACCGCTCATAGCAGAAAAAGATATCTAGACCAGTGGGACGTAATTCGATTTCCTCGTATAGTGCTGTAGAAAACTGCACACACAAAAAAAACCCTATCTCAACAGCTCCACTCAGTTCTTAGGCGTACCAATTTCTTTAGCAAAAGTGTCACGTAGCACCACACGGTAATTAAAATTTTCTGTTCAGATAAGCGGACAAAATTGAGACGCGCATACACCACATGTATACGTGTACAAGCGTAGATACGCGCATGGCAAAGTTAATTACACGTTATACATGTACAGGAGACAAAAAATAGTCTGCATGTATATAAAGTGGCCTCATGTAATATTAAATTATATCGCTCAAATAATTGGGGGAAAACGCTAGCGGAATACATGTACATGTATACATTTCCAACACCAAACTAAGCGACGTCGTTCTCTGCCCAACTCCCAACCCCCGCCCCCAACCGGCCAAAAAAAATGAAAATATATAATCAGAATATTAAATCTGCAAGCAATTATATAAAGTACTTCGTCGTGTAGCTCTTCACAACTCATTGTGCAATTTCATTAGAAAAACGCTGGTAGAAATGAAAAGTCCTAACGAGGAGCCTCAATACAGTTATCTGCTTGTGGACATAGTATTATACGTCTCGCTCAATTTATATAGAGAAAATAAAAGCAGGATAATTGGACGAATAACACCTTATTATTTTAGGCAGCACGTGATTCGCCATTTTTTATTTATTTTTTTATTTTCAAGTTGTTCGAACAACGCCAATGCCCCTCACCTCGCCAACGAAGAGACATTTGGTGAGGGGCATTCGGATACCTACCCCAAGTTGGCAGTGTATTTGTTTTTTGCAGTGCCTAATTTAAATTCCTTCAATTTGTTCAAATTATTTCCTTCAAACTGATCTCAGAGAATGCAACGCAGAACAATCGCGGGTCGCGCGGCAAAGACGTCGATAAGATGTGGAGATTCCCGCTACGGCGTCTTCCAGCCACCCTCATGCCCAGCATAGTTTCATTATACTGGATTTCGATTGCGCAAAAAAGCTATCATTTGACACCGACCTTCCCTGACCGATTTAACCGATCCCGGCTCTCTTTCCCCAGACAAAGTTATCGGTGGTGACCGTGAGACTCTAAAGTGAATCTAACGAAGCGATCCGCATACAACATTCGTACTCTGGGTCCATACGGGGCATTTACTAGTATGGAAAACGCCATGGGCTGATAATGTTCGCGGAACCGTACCACAAAACCAAAATGAACAATCTACTAACTTTAAAATAACCATTGCATCATCTGGCCTAGAATTGACGTGATTTCCAAGGGAACTATAGCGTCTAATGCATACAACCAATTCCACTTAACGTCATTGTGATTCAATTCACTTATCCAGATCGGTAATTCGCTCGTAACCATTAGTTGTAACGTGAAGATAGGATGTTAAAATAAAAATGGTCGGTAGTAAACGATTTGCCTTTCATATTTTCAAATAGATATAGTTTATTAGAAACTTACGCATTCAAAAGCATATTGAATGCAAAGCTACAAGCTAAGCTGACGGTGTATTTTATAGTATCAAAAGGAAACATCGTGTTCGGCTCGCTACGTATGGAAACGACTGATGCATATCTGACTTGACACAATGCGGCAAGTAATTTAGTTAAAAGAGGAGCTTTTAAAACATCCGGTGCATTTACAATAGCAGCTGACATCCACATTGACCTGAGATTCCTATTGACAGGTGTTAGAAACCCTGGGCGGCGGTCCACCTTGCTCCCTCTCCCACGAGGTGGCGCAGGGTGCAGGAGGAGCGAGGCGGTCCATCACGTCATTCCAGTCACGCGCCTCCCGCATCGCACATAATAATTAAATTGGCCAAGCCAGCAGCAGAGAGACATTAGAATAAGAGACCCGCAAGCAAATGACAAAAAAAGTGAAAAGATGTAGTCGAATCTCTTCTTAGCGGCGAGTTCGGATGGAAGAGGCTACGAGATTTCGCGATTAGGAAATCAAAACTCATCGTGCACCGAACGCGAATTAGCCGGCAGAAAGTCTACCGAACGATACAAACAAGAAATAATTGCAATTTCGCCAACGCAACCGTACAAAACATATTTCATATTCATATTTAAATTTTCCTTTGTTGCAAGTTTGTCTGTAGTGGAGAGATACGCTCCCTGAATAAATATGTTAATTACACGCAATAATAATTTATTTTGGATGATTTAGGGCGAAGATCATCAACGGAGCTAAAAAATAGATTAAAGGAAACAACGATTCTATTCCCCGTACCTCAGCCTATTCCACTTGGCTACTATCGGATATATTAGTTTTCAGAACGATAGATTCGTATTATTCGTAGCGCTGGAACGTGCAACTTATCTTGTTCGTTTACGAACACCCCGAATAATTAAGTTGGACATATGCATTAGTTACTTTTAATAAATTTTCAGAAATTAACGAAACTAAAGGGTTCATGTTAGGATCATTTAACAAATATACCCTTCCGAGAATCGCACCTAATACAGCCAAAATACTGACCAATTTTTTAATTGTAATAAAATCAAATTGCTAACTTCCTTACGTAGTTCGTTCACGTATAACGTCCATGTATTTTTTTTTATTCCGGATCACTAGTTAATAGCACTACAGGAGGTTATTGTACCCCTCATGTGGCTGTGGCAATGTGTGAGGGGCACATTCCAGTACCACAGGATCGAATAAACGAAAGCCTGCACCGGGAATCGAACCCGTGACCATTCGTTGGTATTTAACCGCATACAATGCGTTACACGCCACCAGGATCGCTGCTCTATCTTGCTATACGTAAACGCGATCGCACTAAATACGGGTACTAAATCTAAACACACACATGTGCATGCGGCGAGGTTTAAAAAAAATAGGACAATGTAAATCGTAGTTTCGCCTTATGCCTTAACCGTACAAATTTCGCAGAGACCGTATCGTACCAGCTCCACGCATTTTTTCAACCTTTCCGCGCGACGCCACATTTATAAATATTCGGTTAGGGGTTCTCCATAAACAGATGCGCCCTGAGAACAGACTATCTCATGCGCCCTGGGCCCTGAATAGAGTATGATACATCTAATGTATTTCCTGATTAACACCACGAAAAATAAAATGAATTTGATCAACATTGAACGGTTAATAAAAAATAAAATGAAATCCAAAGATAAACTAAAAAATAACAGACATTACCACCCCTGACATCTGCGCCCTGGAACATTGCCCATGCCGCCCAGACGCCATCTTAACGAAGCTACCGCACTGAGTTCCCGCAAGCACACACCGCGCGGGGCACTAGCTACTCGTCAGCAACGAAACGTTATTTTTTCCGCCCGTTTTTCCACTCTTATCTGTTTTTGATGATAAAGTAATGAAGGCGACGTCCGGGGACGTGCTCGGAATCTTCATTCGTTCTCAACGGGTGGACCCCGGCGTAGTGGGGCGGGCATGGGGGTAGGGGTGGAAGAGGAGGAGAAGGTGGGAGGCGCGACACATTCACTCGCCTCTGGAAGAGCGGGAGCGAAAGGGAGAAGGAGAGAGACCCTGACGAATGAGAAACCAATCTCCAATCCCGCAGACGTCGACAAAAAGCAAACAGGAAATTCGTTACCATTATTTCCACACACACACACACACACACACATACACACAAACACACTATACACTAAAGCCAATTTCAACATTTGCTGTTTCTTTTCGTGGTCTGACACACGATCACCTTCTCGTGGTTCCATAGTGTGTATGTGTATGCTATAGCCATGAAGGCCAGCTTGAACGATGTCCGCCTTTGCTATACCAACCCGGGTCAATAAACATCAAGCCCATCTCAAAATGACAAAATCCTTACAAAATAATCAATAGTAAATAAAAACGTTTACTTCTCATATTTCCGCGATTACAATACCCATTCTGATTAAATCTACTAATTTTCTTCAATTCAAATTTAACTACTAATTCATTGCAAGTTTGATATGTACCCATCGCGATTCTTCTGCAGTATTTGGAGCACTGTCATCACCAGTTTCCAGAGATCCAGCAACTCTTAAAGTCTAGTATAGTGTACTACCTATGATACTGGTATAATCTAAATTATTCGATAATACTTTGTGCAACTTATATGGTGTTAATTGCCCCAAAAATCTGAAACTGTTGCTCGTTTTACGAAAACTAAACTAACAATTGATACACTTGTTAATCTAGCGCACGCACGCACGCTTCGAAAATATATTTTGGTTTAGAAATTGCACCAAAAGGCGATTATCACGACTAATTCTATTGTGGTGGTCGATCCCTTGCGTTTCATTACATTTCGTCGGTGATGTCGGACCCCAGTGGCTCAGTGGGTATGATCACATTCTACTGAGCGGGTGGTCCCGGGTTCGATTCCCGGCGCAGGCTTTGGTTTATTCGATCCTGTGGTACTGGCGTCACCCCAGAGCTTCCATTAGGGAGACGAGAGCTTAGGGGTGGATCCTGCAGTCTAGCTATATCAGCTGCGAATCCCCTTCCCTTCACTTCCCTGCCCCTCACATATCTCCATAGAGACACGAGGATGCAGTAAACTTAAAAAAATAATAAAAAACCTATTAAAATTGTTTTAGCATTGTAGCAGCAAACTGACGCAATAAAATGAACGCAGTGATCTATACAACTACACTTAGAAAAAAATGGTATAATTACTCAACGCGTTTCTTATTTATTTTTCCGTTACATATATATCCTACCAACGTTTATGAAATACGGTAGCTTAAACACGTAAATTTAGATATATTTTGTAAACTACAAGAATATTACAATACGCCGTTGACTAATGAACCCACATTTTTCTACGTACATTTTAACAATCGATGATGGCGGTATCTCAGAAAAAAGTGACACTTTAAAAAAACACTTTTTTTCTGTGGGTCCTGGAGAGATTGCACGCTACGCGAAAACGGCTGTTCGGACAAAAGAACCACGCATTGGCCACAGAGAAAGTGTAATGAAAGTAAATGTAGACCATTTTGCACCAACACGCGTATCCTACAGAGGAGTCACACTGTTTCTAATTTTTCACTAAAATTTTATTTTTAGAAATAATATCTTACATTTTTTAATAATTTATAGTGTAAATTGTATCATAAGTTATGTCATCTTACTAGTTCAATTTTAATTGCAAACGTTTTAATTATTTATTGCGACTTTCAAATAATAAATAAACGCATTAAGATGCACATGTTTCCGATTCCCATCAAATGTGGTCACATATGTACTACTGTACTTAAACTTATAAGGTACCTTATACACACGCGTAAATTGCGTTGTTTCTTACCTCCGTACAGCTTCATCGTTTTGGGTCCGTCGACGGGTGAAATCAGTCCGGAGCAGGTGGCGTCTCCAGACTGGGCTACGAAATATTGTGTCCGCGATTTAGAAAACACCTGGAAGAATAAAAAAAAAAGTTAATTGAATACCCGCGATAAACAGAGTGGCGAAATGCAAAAAAATTCAAACCCAGTCAATAAATACAAATTGAAATTAGTTTTCATCATTTTTTCGCATCTGGTGTAATTTTCTCGTTAACTTGGTGATTTATTGCTATAAGATAATAGATCATTTCAACTAAAATAAACTAGGCGGGTTTAAAAAAAATGTAGCCATGAAACCAAGGAAATCTAATTAGAAAAAGCAAAACGCGTCAAATGTAATATCATAATCCAAAACTTTATCTTATTACAACTCTGAAACATCTAACGATATTATGTGATAATTGCATTTGCGGCAAGCTCATTACAATAACTCTGTTCGTCTTTAGTTCATTTCTGCTATATCAGAAACGATACATCAAATAGAATCATTCTACAGAATATTACCGCAATTGTAATTTAGCCACAAATCCCAAAAGACAGATTACTGATTTCTTTTGTTTCTTAATAACTCAATAATCGTCAAAATCTCACTCCAGTACAAAGATAAAGTATTAATATTAATAGCACGTTTGTTTTCTGACTGCGAATATCAAACTTTTTGCGCGACTGCACGACCGCCAGCGTTTATGTAATGCGGTACAGCATCAGGGGGAGCTTTTGTGTCTGCAAGTGTTAGCGGGCGTAACTCAAGTAAGGTTGCGCTAAAATATAATATCTCTTATCTAGACTGCATGAATAATCGGTTAGTGACCAAGTATTGACGAAGTAATGACCAAGTAATTCTTTATAAGACACGAAATCAATAATTCGGACCAATTCGTAAATTAGAATCTGCGTTTATTGTCATGTTATTTTTTTCTCTGTAACCAAAAAAATAAAATACAATTTTCTCGATCACTAGTAATATGTATGAACAAGTTATTTAGGATTCCATTTCTAAGAAATATCAAAACGGGTCTCCACCCATAAAAGAAACGCATTCTCTATTCCAGAATGAGTCACGATAGTTAAGTTGGTAGCTGCTAGACAGAAGGGGGGAGGGGGTTAGAAAGAGAAAATGGTTCGTCTTGATTAGCGTAGTTCACATTTCTCCGCATCATAATCCCACCGGGGATGCGTAAAGCAGCGAAAGAAACAGGAAAAGAAAAAATGGAACACTCCAGGAGAGAACAAGGTAGACGCTGCTCCGTAGTTAAAATGGTAATACGCGTTACTCGAACATAAAAAATTAATGTAGCCGAAGCGCACGGCCCGCCACCTGCAGCGAATGCTAAACAAGGTTGAATTTATTTACTTTGGAAGTCAGCTTTGACGGGTAACGGTACTTCCGAAAAGCAAATGTGGGCATTATGTAATCGTGTCGGATAACCTAATGCAAATAAATCGTTGCTGTTCTTGATTCTTCCTACGCATTGGATTAAGTATCGCATCAATGCTTATTTGCAATGCGTACAGTAGACAACAAAATGAAATAGCTATTTTCAACCTAACTTGGATATTAAAACTTAGGACTAACTTGAATATTTCACAATCGTATTAGTAACGACATTTTAGTTGTTACTGCTTATGGGAGCGCTTTTAACATAAACATGTACCGGTACTTATACCAATATGTAGAACACAGCATTTTCAAAAAAAAAAACTAAATCATATTCAACACCGAGAATCGAAATATTATTTTAGTACAGCATGTAGATAAACGTGGACAAGCAAATAATTACGCTATAAAAAATTTGCGATTCAATGCCGCATGGAATCTAATAATGTAAGATTAAGTCAACGAGATAGGACGTCTTTTAATTCAGAGACGAACAAAAACTAGCGAACTCTAGTAACGAAATCTCATGAAACTTTCGGTCCTGTTCCGAACTTGGTTCCATTATTCTAGTGATGCCATTTCTACGGGTTTCCAGTGAAATAGTCGCCCACCTAATCTTGAATTAGGCTACCGTCACATGCCACGTGAAATACAAACGTTTGCTCGAGCCAAATGACATCCTCGTAACGCGGTTACATTTTGCCGGGATGCGCATATAGGCGTAGTTAATAACTCCGCAACATACAGAATGTACGTCTCCTTTTGTTCCCAGAACTATCCCGTGTTCTTTGTGGTGATAGGTGCCACGTGATATACGAGGGAAGACAATGGCCGTTACATCGTTTCGTTTAGATGTCACGTACGGTGGGACATCCAAACCAGCTCTTTATTGTGTGCAACCTCCAAAGTCCCTCCGCCCTCCGGTTAAATCTCGCGGCCGCACGATCGAGTTTAAGCGGCGTAGGCGATCGCCCATTGCCGGACTTTTGAAAATCGAGTAATACGAGCTCAATATATGAGAGCATATATTCCTTCCAGATTCTTCTGATTTTAGAATAAGTGATAACGATAAATCTGTCATCGAAATTCAGACGATGGTCTCAGAATGCTGCCACTGTCTAGCCAAAATCTTTGGAATAAACTGTGTTCACATTGTCAAAGTTCTACTGTAAATGATTGGCATGGGCACCATAAGAAATGTTGTGACAACTAGAAAATAATTATTCCCTTTTTCCTTAACATGCGCTTGAATTTAAGTACTTCGATTTCTGACTTTGACAACATATTGTCCCATATTGCCCACATTTAACAGTTAAACTAAAAAAGGCCAATAAATGTGTTCCTATTTAACAGGTTTCAAAAAATTTAGTCAAGTAAATTAAACACGGCTCTGTAAGTTTAAAATAGTAACACAGTCAACTTTGTTTCTAAAAATGCGATGATAAATTCATTGGAAAAAAAAAAGTAGTACGATTTTGAAAACATTTACCCGTAAACGAAGTACAATTACGGATTTTTACAGAATTTGAGATAACGCGTGCCAGACGATATTCTCAGAAAAACTAGAAACAGTCCGAGATATGATCCTGATCGCAGCGAATCTTGCCAACAACTGTGATTCTCAGAACAGCCGACATTGCGCATTCCTGCAAACTAAGGCCCTGAGCAAGACGAAATAAATTGATAGACAGTACAAAACGATTCACGTTTTATTTAAAATTAACTTTCTAGGCGAACGCGAGTTACCGTAGTAAGTTATGATAGGACAAGCCGATACCAGACGACGTTTATCTCGCGGCACTGTGTCTACCAAATACCAGGAATCCCGATTATTGATTAAAATAAACAATCGGCCCGTACGGACGGTACTATACAATACGATTTTATTAGGTGTTATATCGCTCGCCATCTCCGATTTCCACGAATATACCGTAGTACACCAGCGAATAGGCTATCAGAAGGTCCCGGTTTCCGGAGCCAATATGAACTTGACTTTATAGTGCGAACCCGGGGTCTATAACTTGCGCACGTGGTTCGCGCGCGGAATGGAGGTGAGACGAATCTACTACCAAATAAATACCGACAGAAATGACCATCGATTCATCAAAAAGGACTTTTATGAGCGAGCGAGCGTGGCGGCGCACCGTCCCCACTCCCTCCCCTTCACCCGCTTCCTCCCAAAAAATCTCGCAATCCAATAAAAGGCATGACCATAAATGTGGTCGCCATTTTTCTCGCTCCACGTCTTCCCAGTCTTACAATGAATGTTGATAAGAGCGAGCGGGACATTGGCTTATATTTTTGTACAGGCTTATTTTTTTTTGCGTAGGTTTTGAGGTTGTGTCGCGGCAATGCCGTAGAACCGCGTGGCGAAATGGACTAATGTAAGCCTGGAATGGATTAAAAACTAGCATATGAGGAATAATAAATCAAAATATATGATCTGAAATTAATCATGAAAACAAAAATGGTGGTGGTTTTACGCATAAAAACTAATCGTCTAATTGGAAGAACAATTTGAAGCTTTTATAAGAGTTTTTGTTCTTTTAAAACGTGAAACTTTACTTTTTAGTCTTAAAAACAACCAAATGGGATTCAGGCTAAATTAACAAAAAATCAGAACAATAATTAATACATAATTAATACACATGTTTATAAAAATGGATGAAGCAAATTTTCAAATCGACTGTCATCAAAAGTAAAAAATAGAACTGGTACTCAAAAAGTCTTTAGACTCAACTTGCAACATTTCAAAACAGAAATGTGCCATTTGTTTACAATTGTGTTCCCCCTAAAGTATACTAATTATTAGTTTCGTATTGTAGTTTACAGTGTACGAGTAATCTAATTATACGTGCCTTTTGCCAACATCGCGTGTGTAGCTCGTGTTGAAAACGTATTACTTTTTTATGGGACTGTTACACGAAAATAAAATTTATATGAACTATAATTTAAAACTCAGAACAACTCAATTAAAACACCAACCACCATTTTCCACCTGAATATATTTAGGACAAAACTTATAAAGATACTGGTATATTTCATTAAATTTGACAATGGCTCCTCGACACTAGTCAACTCAACCAGCCTCTCGTTAATGTCGATCGAGCTAGCCAACTCCCGACTGGCACTAATGCTGCGCTACTTCGCTAAGACCAACAGTGTAGGATATCAAACAGATAAGACCAACTAGGTTACACGGTATACATGCACAAACGAAGACACCAAAACAAACAATAGTCGCGAGTCACTTTGCGCGGAAGCAGTATGGCGACGCCAAAAGAGAACGCCAACACACCAACCAGCCAGCGATATAAACATTGCATGTCGC
The DNA here is from genome assembly GCA_033995665.1 of Melogona broelemanni. Classification (NCBI taxonomy): domain Eukaryota; kingdom Metazoa; phylum Arthropoda; class Diplopoda; order Chordeumatida; family Chordeumatidae; genus Melogona; species Melogona broelemanni. Next base: position 15,266 of record JAUJYS010000032.1, on the reverse strand, counting down.
GCGTCACATTCTATTGAAAAACGGCGTTCCACATAAAACACACATCATTTATTACTCGGGGCAGATTTGTGAAAAAGAAACAATAATTCTTGACGCCGGCGCGCGGATGAAAAATACTCCGAGAACACAGAGCAAAAAAATGAAAACAAGCGAGAATCGAAAAATAAAAAAGATAAAGACGGCGAGCGAAGAAGTTGAAATATAGCAAACAGGCGCTCCATTATGTCAAACCAGCAATCGTAAAAATACTCAACCAGAGAGACATATTTTTGAGCAAAAAGTCGCAATAATTTACAGTGCATCTCATATTTAAGATGCGATCATCCACTTCCGAGAATACAGAGGCTGTTTCCGCCTAAACGGCGAAAGCATTTGAAAACTTGTATTTCTAAAACTAAACAAATTAAACGATGGTGGCTTTTAATATACATGTATCATGTATCAATCTCTATAGAGATTCGAGGGTGCAGTAATCCTGTAGTGCACTAGGCGCTACGGTGATTTATAAAAAATATATACACATAGATAGATGTAAAATTACATGAAAAGTACTGATTAAATCGATACAAATAAAACCAGTAAAACAAAGTCCGATAGTCCGATAATCTGTCAATTACAGAGAAAACGAAAAGCATGAGCTTTCGACTAAATTAATAAAATCAGTCGCAGTCGTTCCTCGAAAGCTCGTGCTTTTGTTTCCTCTGAAATCGACAGATTAAAAATGTTGAACTATCTGACTTTATTTTACTGATTTTATTTATTTAATCAGCATTTTTAATTAAAGAGAATTAAGACCGACGGGAGCTAACTAATTTATCTATTACTTTACAAATGTATGTACACGTATTTCATAAATTCACCAATATTATATTATACCGTGTAACTAAATTAAGTAATTCTCAGAATAGCTATTCAATTGTAATCGTACTCGATTTCCTCGGTAATTATAGTTCAAATTGGATTGCTTGTTTGGTCAACTTGGTGTGGTTAAACTCATTAGAGCCAATTTGCACGCAATGAATGTCTTTAGTTCAACGTAAAATGTCTAGGTGGATTTTTGCCAATAGCTCTCTTCTCAAACTGCATAATTATCATGCTTTCAACACCAACATGACTTTACCATTTTGTGTTTTATTTCACAATCTCGTTCATCGTTGACTCGTCTCGGTTCGACAAATATTAATGTACAAGTACGTCTCAATTTTATTTGGTATTTTTGTCTTCATACGCGTACATACTGTGTATTTTAAAGGAGATGAACATTTTACAGTGCAAAGTTCTACGTCGAATTTTTCTTTGCAATTTATTATTTTAGCTCTCTTCTTGATAGAGATCGCCCGAGTTCATAACCGGAAATTTACTCTACTGGGACACAGATTCCATAAATTCTTCTCCACAAACTATGAAACACATGACAAAAATGTGCAATCCTTTCAATTTCTTGGAAACACTGTAGGAAATTTAATATAGCGGCCATGTGCACTCTGTGTATGTGGGCTTCGTATAACGAGTATAGTTATACGGAGCCTCAATACTGAATCCTGTTCGAATAAATTCCTAAAAGTGGATCTCTCTACTCGTATAGATAAACAGTATACTCGAGTGTATATGATTGCATCGTGAATCACGAACGAGTGATTAAACTAAATAATGCTATTAGTTATTCGCTGCTGCACAATTCTGTTCATCCAATTGTGAAATAAAATAAACAGTAAAGCTACATCACTGTCATGTTTGAAATTCGGAAGAGAAAAAGAATTGCGCTGGTGTTGTACTTTGATGTGACGTTTAGTGGAAGCGCGTTAGAGAATTAAAAAAGGTGTTCTGCGCGCAGATGCGTTAGCCTTTCTATTACATTCGTGTCTGATGAATACAATTTTCTGGAGACTAGTGGTTTATCCTCGAGTAGTTTCAGCTTTTAGCGACCAGTATAGTGAAACGAAACAAACCAGCAATCATAATGTGTTTTCATGCGCAGCCCCAAGAGTAGGGAATGATTGACCCCATAGAGCGTTCATTGTGCTTGCAAAACTTTGTAATGATATAGTAAAGAGAATAGTTAACGTCGACCTATACGATAACAATCATGGAATGCATTGCAGCGTTAACGTACTTTCATAATTATCTTAATTTACGAGAACGCTGGTAGTGCTAAAGTTTACATAAATTTATTAACGCCATCCACCAGCTTTTGTAATATACAATGTCTTCGGCGAGAGAAAAAAAAATGCGAGAAGTTCATATAAAAGAAAATCATGACGCAGCACATCCGATATATTTATCTGTTGGAAACAAAAGCAAACAAGCCCAAGATAATCTACTGTAACGAGGCTTGCCTTTTATGTACGCGATTTCGTGAAAGTTTCGCGACTTGGTCGTAATATGCTCTAGGTTACGCACATTCAAAATGGCAGCCGAGGATGTTGGCCACATGACTTCATTTTTATAGGATTTATGATAAAATATAGACAATTCCATTAGACTAATGCATTCTAGTCTGGCGCGATGCTCGCGGCAAAAGAATTTACCGCAAGGTAAATAATTCACCAGCGCGAATGTGTTTAGCAAGAAATGGGTGGACCATTACTGGAACAGACGCAGAATCATCCGCCTTGTACACGACGCCTGCAGTGGTCATGGCAAATTTACATGTAAATATCTACACAATTTATTATTTTTTGTTAGCATAAACTTCGCCAGACTAGTTGGTGATGTGCGTTGGATATGTTTAGGAAAGGACAAAATTGATTTTGGAGGGCGCCTAAAAATTGGATAGAAAATATTAAGAAGGAGCTAATAAACACAAAATAGAAAACATTGCTCCAAAGCCAATATTACATTTTTTCTTCACATATTAGAAGTGGCAATGTAATTTAACTTTTCTAGAATGCGGCACTATTATACATAATTACACTTGCATTACACAAAAAATTAACTTGCCTAAATTATAGAATTTATAATTCGATGCGGTGATATTAAGGTGGTCGGGTAGAGAGTATATATAATTAAACCATTCTCAGCAAAACAAAAGTTTAAATGTCCCATAAATCGCCAATGAAAGTTACAACAAATAACAATCAATTACACGATTTGTCACATTTGCACCAACTAGAAATGTCGCTGGAAAAGTTCAGCTGACAAGGTCGTCATAAGTAGCGCAAGCCGCAAACCAGTTTCAAGTGTTGAATTATTAATTTTATAATGACGCTACGTGACCTCAACTAACCATTTCTTGGAACTAAATTGTTTCCAAGAACTAAGCAATGCAATTATCGCATTTGCACACTAAATTTACATAAATGTATCTTTTTGCAAAAATACAGAGAAGTTTTTGCAATTTCGTGCTGATTGGGCAATTAAATTTTATGCGCACTTCGTATTTTATTTCGTGTCTGCGCTCATAAACTTTCGATTATATCAGACGAGGAACATTGCATTTTTGTAGAAACTAATACATTTGTCTCTGCGGGCTCGTTGGAAAGTGGAGTTTCACACGCGAATCTCTTAAGAGCGATCCAACCCAGCACGAACCAGATTTCCCCGTATAATTGAACGACAGACGACGCTGCATGTCAACAACAACAAAAAAAAAAGTTTCAAAAACGCCGCTCGACCACATGGCGTGCAACGGATAATCCAGGTGAGCGTGTACGGCGCGCAATTGGCACATTTCATTATAGAGGTTAGCTGCAAATCCCCATAGGAGAACACCACAACACACACACACACACACACCACACGTCAAATCGAGCACAAAAAAGTCGTCAGCCGTTGCGGGTGCATGCATGCGCGGGCGTGTAACCTGCGATTATATTATCGTGGGGCCAAACTCTTATTACAGGGTCCAGACGGGATTCGTCAATGCCCGCCCGCGAGCCGCTAATAGTAGGGCAGCCAGGCAGCGGCCAGTAGTGCGAGACTGCAGCGTATAACTCAATCATATTCTGTCTAACCAGTCAATAGTTGCCGCCCACCACCTTCCTCCGCCACCCCCTCTTACACCCCGCTCCAGCTAACAAGAGTGGCGCCCTGGGCAACGTATAATCGATACTCCCTTCAACTGATCGAATGAGGTGATCATACGGGAACAGTATAAACTTTACAAAGTGAACATAAAAATCTTATTAACCAGATATGTCCTTCGTCTCATTAAAACTAGGATAATGTAACCATACCACCTTAAGGGGGCCGTCACAACTCATGAGGACGTCACGACAGATCAGAGAGGTTAACACGACTGAGGGGAACAAGCAGAGAGCAAGCGGCAAGAGGCAGATCGTCTTCAGGCTCCGGTCAAAACGACAGCTTCCATCGACTTCGATCTCTCATGTTAAATTATAACCTAATTGTATCCAAACTCAATTTACGCAGGTTTAAATAAAAACATGCGTTCAACTCATTGTTTGTCCTCTAATTGATATAGTGAACACACTTCAACAGTTACAGATAACAATTTTCAAGATTCTTGAAGCACCGCAAAACATCATTTTTGTTGGTTATACAATATTACTAAACTTTTACGAAGACCAGAATCATACAATAGCGATTATGAAATTATACCACAAACTAGAAAAGTGTTATATTTAAGTAAAAATTCATATATGTGTCAAACCGTAAGACCGTAGACAAGAACGAAAATATTCATGCCAAAACGAAGAAAAGAAAAATTCTGCTAGGTTTATTTGATTTATGGTAACTCATTCAACTGATTTCTTGGATTCTTTTGAAGAATGTTTCTCCATAAACTAAATTTAATACAAGAAAATCCAGATAAATACATTTAAAAAACTCCAGATTTTTGCTGATATTGACAGCCAAATTAATTGCTGATACACGTATCAGCAAATGTTCTCTCTCTCCCTCTCTCGTTTAGTGGCAAGCAAGGGAGCAATTACTCGCTGAAGCTGTTCACCCCCAGTGCCCTGGACAAATGCCCCTGGCCTGCCACTAAATACACCTCCCTGCATCCACCAACAGCGTTGTCGCGTAGAGCACGCAAGATTATTGCCATATTTCAGATGTGCCCCTAATCGTCATTTCAACTATATACCGCCTCTAATGATCCATTAATATTTTGCAAGTTCTTCGCTGCGAGCGGGATATATACACCGACAATATAGGCTATGTGGCGCGTGGTGTTGATGATGGCAAGCGGAGTCGCATATTGTTTCGTGACCGCTCGTAAAAAGTCAATTAATCTACCGGGATTTTTGCGAACGCAACAATGGGGCAGAAATGTGTGCGAGCCCGCTAGGCTGACAAGCGCTAGGGAATCCGTCCGTAGAAAAATGTCGAAAGGTTCACGCACGCGCCTGGTAGACGGCCCGCAAAAGGACCAATCAATGGTGTTTACAAATCGCCTCGACCGCCTTGTAACAATATATTCTGTTTTTCTAAAGTATTATGAGGTGTTCGTGCCGCGACTGGTTTTTGGAGTCAAGAACTGGTATAGTGGGCGGATTGAATCAAAAGGTCAACTTTATGCTATAGCGACAGCAATTATTCAATAGCGCTACGCCTTGCTGCAAACACATCGTGCTAATTGTACAATTACTTGTAATTTATATCGAAAGTTTTTGGTCCGTTATTTAAAGTATGAAAAGAAAATGACGTCATAATTTTAACTTTTTTGTTTTAATTGAAAAATCAACCAACCCATCGCATAAAACAAATTATAGAGAATAAATTGATTTTTTATTTATTTTTAGTAGTTTCAGATTGCCTTTGTATATTTTTCATTCCTGTGTCGGGAAGACTAGCTTTTTGGGATTCAGCATCCCAAATCAGTATCTCAACGTGCTACTCTCGTTTGACACCAGTGTTCTGCTCAGATGGCCTCAGGACGATATTTACTGTATTTGTTGTTTCAATATTGTCACCGAAACAGTCCCGATACCTCGTATATTTAATTTCCATGGGAGGACATCAGTAAGAGAACATTACAGATATACACAGACTGTGTACGTGTATAGTTTGCACCGAAGCCCACCCACGTTGGGGCCCATAAATTTCCAAGGAAATTTGATAAGTGACAAGTGACGACAACAAGAAACGACGCACAAGATAATAGTTTGCATAATTAAGAGAAAGACGCACTCGCTTTTACATGCCCCCACGCGCGACAAATACACACACACACACACACACACAGCGCCATTAAGGCATTAGCGATAGAGCGGCTGCCAGTGGGCCACCACCGAGCCGACAAGCAGCCGGCCAATTCAATGACAGTCGGCTAATGATTAGAGTATGAGCGGCATGTTTACACGGTGGTGGACCGCGCAGACGGCGTCGGGGCTCTGATGTGTCTCCATATGAATTACTCGCAATTGTTGAAAGTGGAGCTACGAGTGAAATTACCAAATTGAAATTACCAAAATGTCTCATTTGGAGGCAAACATTAAACAGAAGAGGACAACCGTGGAAATTTGCCGACCTAAAAGTTTTGACTTTTTCCGAGCGCCTCGTTAAGATTCACGAAACCGTGCTGCCCTCTAGAACCTGGCGAAGTAGAATGTTTCTACTTTACACCGAATACTGAGTATCCTAAATTATAATTAATTAAATAATAAATTATGATTGTTATTTTCGAATCAATCAGTCTGATAGCTTGCTTTTCACATAACCATAAACTAATAATATTTTTGCCATGTAGAGCATCAATAGAGAATGAAAAGAAATATCCAGAATAATAATTAAATGAAAGAAAAATAAGTCTATAACATTATTTTACTTATAAAAATAATTCTATAACATTATTTTATATTTGGAAAAAAAGAAAATATGTGAGCATAGAGCGGTAATTACAGAGTAGAATGGTTTCGTTGAAAAAGAGTTTCAAGAACTTGTATCTACCGATGGCTCAGTATATACATGTATAGCGCATTATAAAACTGCTACACGGTCGCCTCACCTAGTAAACGGGAGAATAAGTTATTTTTTTAAAGTGAAATTTAAATCTTCGTCATTATAAACGCGCAAGTGCGCAATAAAATGAAATATGAGCGTTGCCCCAGCAGCAGCGCAAAAAACAAATAGAAAAAAACACATTGCTGAGAATAATTTTGAAACAAACATTTTAAACTTTCGTTTTGTCGCCTATGTATTCTTTGTAGGTCCTAGATTCTTCGTATAAACAGCGAAACCAAATTAACAAGCGCGTTCTTCAAATTTATTCATACATGTATAACGCATTATAAAACGGCTACACACCTTCGCTTCACCTAGGAAACGGGAGTAGAAGTTATTTTTAAAAGTGAAATTTAAATCTTCGTCATTATAAACGCGCACGCGCGCAATAAATTGAAATATGAGCGTTGTCCCAGCGGCAGCGCAAAAATAAAAGAAAATCCCCTTCTAATTATCGCCGTATATTCCAGTTATTTATACCCCCACATGGCTAATGGAATGCTAATGAGGCATCTGTCAATATGAGGGCGGACGGCTGCTGATTGTCTATTGGGTTACATACGCACACACACAGGCAGTTGAATTACACGATACTCGCGCAGTGACAAGTCGTGTCGGCAGTCGCTTTCCCAAATTAGCAATCGAAATACGATATGCGCGTTGATGAATCGAAAAGCAAAACAGCACGATCGAATTTATATACGCGCCTGTTTCTACGAGAGAACGCTTCAAACAACAACAATGTGGTTGCAGATACGTATAGACGATCGCATCATTTGTCAGAATCTCTTCTGGGGATACCGAGATACCACCCAATCGTCATAGAAATTCCTAAACAATTTATATCAACAAGTATTGAAACACCCATTTAATTAAGAGTATATTCATTTGGTCTGCAGTCCGAGATGCGTTGATACAAAATGTAATCGACTAATGCATCACTAAAGCGAACAATGTTCGTTGGACATTAACGTACAATACATATGAACAGGGAATCGCTTAAGGTCGCTCTGTACAAATCAATTCATATATCGGTTATGCATACATTGGTATTTTGAATAGTTAGTGAATCTGTGAGCCTTGTGTAGGAATTTCTATGACGATTGGGTAGTATCTGTGAGCCTGTGTACCTTGACGTACTGTACATTTCTCATTGAAAAACGACAAAAATTAAACACAAGTATGGCGCGAAAAAAAAATATTTCAGGGCTATCTGCCAATTTCTGCCTAACTACGGTGATTGATTGATTGATTTATTGACACAATTATATAGAAAAATGTATACAATTATGTCATCAGCCCCAATGAATTGGGGGAAATCAGCCGCCCCTTAGCCGTACTGAGATATGAGGGACGGCATGAGGGGTGGCCTAATCGCGATCAAACGAAGCAGTTAAAGGAGGTGTAGGCCATTTTTTTATTGAGTGCAAAATTGTAATCAACGTATGTCAAACTATAGATATAAATTGTCACACGATAAGGCTTTTGTGGCGAACTATTGCCGAGAGTTTCGTGTTTTGGAACAAACCTAAAAGGCTTACCGAGAGAGGTGACATTGTACGAACCGATGGATCAGTGGGTATGGGGACATGCTGCGAAGCCAACGGTCCCGGGTTCGATTCCCGGCGCAGGCTTTCGTTTATTCGTTAGCCTGGGGTACGGGCATCACCCTTGAGCTTCCATTAGGGAGTCCAGAGCTTAGGGTGGATCCTGCAGTCTGGCTATTACAGCTGCATCCCTCTTCCCTCCCCTTCCCTGCCCCTCACATATCTCCAAAGAGGCACATGGGTGCAGTATTCCTGTAGTGCACTAGGCGCTACGGTGAATTAATGAACTAACGGTGAAATGATGAACTAACGAACGTTATAGATGTAAAATAAACGTGTTTAATTGCATGTGGATGAAAACACTACATGGTTTGTTGGTACCGTGGGTAAATAAATGCTTCGGACATGTCCACGGCAACACCGCAATCTATGAAGCAAGCGGCCGATATTGCCGCTTGCTTCACCGCTTTTTTATCAAGCGGTAATTTTTCGCCTGCAAAATATCTAAAGCCTGTGAGCACTTTCTGAATTTATACAGCCGATCAGAATCATCCGAATCAAAGTGAATCAGCCCTGTATTATTGTGACCTGGGAACTGTAGCCATTGGGCAATACTTTCTTTCTGTTCACTTTTTATTGTGAATTTCGTTATCAATTGCGGTTCTTGTTTGGAAGTTCGAACGGAGTGTTTCGAAGGGTGAATGCCGATAGGTTAGGGTTGGATAGGATATGGCACAATATCGCGGACTCGCTGACGTCTGACTGGACTCGTCCTCAGAATGCCAGAAGCCCCTTTTCGGTCATCCGGCAAATTTTCATCTAGAGTTACTTTTTTCAGGCGGGGCCTCCGGAGAATAGGATGTAGTCGGGTAGACAGTATTCGGATGTGCGCGCAGACGTGTTGGGATCCGTTACAGAAATTCTTGCTGCGAAATTGGCAAAATTAATTGGTAGAGTCAGCCATCATACTGAGTATACTCGTATTCATGTGCCGTATGCACAGAGAAAGGGGGAGATACGCTATTATCTTAAATCTGTTTGTAAACTAGTTCTGTCGAAAAAAAAATTTAACTTCTTCTAATCCCACTTTTTTTTTTTTTTCTTCACTTTTTTTATCCATTATTTTTCAAATCATAATAAATGTGAAATAAACTTTGAATAATGTCATTTGAATTTCTAAATTGCCTCCTGGTAGTAGCAGTTCGTTTGTAAACTTTTTTAAATATTACTTATCCCTTTAAGCGCTATTGACGAGCCTGACTCGTCCACGTTCACTGCGTTTGCATTAACACGGGAGATATAGGCATGTTCTTTCATCTTTAGAAATTCCATAGTGATTAATACAATTTTACAAATGCGAATCGGATTTGAATTTATCCATTGCGCTGTAGCTTGACCTTAAACGTGAGAGATGAGTCTCCCAAAATAAGTCTCCCAAATTCATTTGAAAATAGTTGGGAAATGTGCGACGGGTCTTTATGCGATTTAGAAACGCATTAACTTAATGTGTTCAATTTTATTTTTCTTTATGTTGGGGTTTTGTTCCCGCATAATCGCACATGTCACATCAATCCCCGGTATTTCGGTCGGGCTGAATGCCCCCCACTCTGCCCCCGTCCAACATTGCAATCCAAATCAACAACACATGATTTGGCAATCTGGTCTGGAATTCCGTTCGTTTAAATAGAAGCTGGTGCTACCCTGCCCTCCCGCGATCTCAAATTTTTGACGTGAGAGTGACAGGGCTGTCAGACGAAGACGACGAAACTCTCTTTCTCTCCGCCCCCCTTGTTTCTTGATGAGACGAGAGATTTTAGTTCCCGTGTATCCGCAATCACCAGGGGGATGATACGTTGCGCCACCTATATTACGCACGCGCGCCTCGTGAGTCAATGTGCGACCGCTAGATGGCATACACTAAAGGGTACAGTTGCAATGTCAATTGCTCGAAGTTGTAGTGGCAGTTTTCGATCTTTCGTTAATTTTTTATTAAATGGAAGGTCGGTACGGCATTGCTATAACAATATTTTCAGTCAAGAATATTCAATGTTCAATGATTCAACACCGATTTATTAGTCAACACTGAGCATTACAAAGCGATAGCATCGTCGACCATTGATGCAAGATAGACTTTACAGCCTGACCCAACATACAATAATTATTCCCTAATTAATAAATGTAATACTTCGGTCTGGAAATATAAAATTTTCGCCTTGCAATATTGGCCATGAACTTCAATTTGTTTTTGTGATGTTGGGTCACGAATCAGATACCAAGGTCTATTTTCTCTAACATAATATCTAATATTCGCTTATAATACGGCATCATACAAAAAATTTTGTCCTACTAATTACAAGTACGGTAGTAACACTTATCAGTACTAACGTTTCCTTTTGCGTTTCTCTCGTTTTCCTTTTAAAAACGATATTATCGATATTTGAATCACAATTCACTACTTTGGAGTTTAGTTTTGGTTGTTCCTTCATAGTATCTGTGGACTGTAAAAAATTTGGATTGTTCGAAGCAGTCGGCAAGGATTTCCTGAATTTTATAAGATAGGGGGAAATTGGATTTTCTTGAGCATCTTAAAAACGATATTATCGATATTTCAATCACAATGAACTACTTTGGAATTTTTATTTTGGTTGTTCCTTCATAGTATCTGTGAACTGTAAAAAATTTCGATTGTGTCAATTAAGCGGTCGGCAAGGATTTCCTGAATTTTACTTTTAAAATTCAGGAAATCCTTGCCGACCGCTTGACATTGAGGGGAAAATTGAATTTTTTTCAGCATCTTAAAAACGATATATATTTTTATTTTAAAATTACCGTAGTGCCTAGTGCACTACAGGATTACTGCACCCTCATGTCTCTATGGAGATGTGCGAGGGGCAGGAAATGTTGATAATATTATGAATATTTCAATCATAATTCACTACTTTGGAGTTTAATTTTGGTTGTTCCTTCATATTATCTGTGAACTGTAAAATTTTTTGGATTGTTTCAAGCCTGCCCCTCACATATATCTAAAGAGACACGAAGGTACAGTATTCCTGTAGTGCACTAGGCGCTACGGTGAATTTGAATAAAAAAAAAGCGATCGGCATGGATTTCCTGAATTTTAAATGTTAGGAGGAAATTGGATTTTCTTGTGCATCTTAACTTGCGGTTTCCTTTACCTCTTCCTTTTGCGTTTCACCTCGGGTTCTTTCCGCGTGGTGGAGCCACACCACCTTATCACGTACACTCTGGTCTTGTTGCAAACCAGCAGAAGTAAATAAAACGTCAAAATTTGGACGGCACCCACCAGTCATCGACCGCCATGGTTGCTAGTTAGGATCGTCTAGCTTAGCCATAATTTAAAAGAGGAAAGAGAGAAGTGGTTGTTATGTTTCGCGTGAAGGGGAAGTTTTGACGAGGGGTGGCTGAACGAGAGATGGTAACCGTATGGCGTAAGCGTGAGGGAGCTGCTCCCAATGCTCACTACCTTAGCCCGAGATTATCTTAGTCAGCTCCCGAGTACCTAAATTATTTATTTCGCTATATCTTCCCTGCCCATCCGGGAAACAGTATGTCAATCAGTGATGGACACCAACATCAATACGGTAGCAATTTGGCAAAGGTGCGTTCGGACGTTGTTACTGTATATTCGGTGGAGATTATGTTCGCGGCCAACCTCACTTGGAAACGCCCCCTGGTGGGAAGCGCTTGTCATTATCCGATGGCTCACTAAGCGACGCTTACACTGTGGAATTATTTATCGCTGTACGAATTAGTTAGAACGGGTAAAACCATCGAAACACGATCGAAGTTCCGTTTGTTTCAGCTCTGGGAAATCAAACTCTAAGCTAATTTGTGAACTTACTGTAGTTTTCTTTTCAACAGTTCAAGTGCAAAATAGAAATAATATATTCACTGTCTTTCAGCGGCATAACGTTAAGAAAAAATTCCGTTTTTTCTTAACGTTATGTTTTCCAATTTTCAATTTCCATGGTTCCACCTAATCTCTTTGGTCGATTGGTGATGTTTCCTTTCCTGTGGAACCAAACGCCGTGGAACTAATTTTTGCAGCAACTATTTGTGCAATTAACCGATTAATTGTTAATTGTTCTATTTGTGCAATTAACCGATTGACCAGTGCTGTTTCCGCACATCGGTTAAAATTCTTTGCAACCCGACTTCGCCTAAAATTGACCGGTATACATGTATTTGCTTTCAGGGGTATTATTGCATTTGACCTCGTTAGTTTGTTTTGACGTTTGTATACAGAACGGCCCAAACGCCATAAATAATTTTGTCTCATTCGCTGCAACATTGTCGAAAATTGTTTTTCTTATCAGCCTTGTTGCCGTCAAGTTAAAGTAAACTGAGCAATCCGAGTCGGGAATTTGGGTTTCAATCGAGGGGGACTGAGAATGTTTTTTGAACATAAACAATTTGACTCAAAAGTTTTCATTTGACAGCTAGCTATAATTAGTTAGAATGCCAGTAACCGTATGTGACTTTATGCTAGAGCTCGTTTCGACGGCTATTTTAAAGCGAATTAAATTTATACGGAAGTCAAATGGAGTTTTGATACGAAAGTTTACGATTACTTAGAATAATTGTTAATTTATACCATCCATTATAATTATAATTATATGAATACCATTATGGTTTTAAAAAAGCTACCGAAGTTTTCCGGTCAAGTTACTTCTTGATAATTTGGCCGAAATAAAGTAAAACGATGGTGGTGTATAAAATACACACAGACAGATGTAGAATTAATTGAGAAAAAACTGATTAAACATAAAATAAATAAAAAAAATCAGTGATTTAAAGTGAATTTTAATCACTGATTTTTTTATTTTATGTTTAATCAGTTTTTCTCGAAATAAAGTAGTTATAGCTTACCAGCTTTTTGTGATTCCACTCGTACATGAATATTAATTATATGATTAAAATAGCTAGATGCTAAATTTGTTATGCTTGCCTCTCAATGCATGGAACTTGCTGACAATACATGGAAAATAGTTTTACACTCTTGATTTCTAAATCCTAAATTTATTTTTTAACATTTTAGGTCCGGAAGCAGTTCGAGCCACAAACATGTTCTACTATCTCACCTATGAAGGGAACGTGGACTTGGAAAACATGACCGACACCGTAATGAGAGAGGTGAACACTTTATGCACCACGACCCTAACGTTGACGACATTCCAGATGCAACTTTAAAGAATCCCGGTTGATAAAACCGAGATACTATTTATATTTATATACACAATTAAATATATGTTTTTAATTTAAGAAATTGTCAATTATAATTCATTTTAAATATATCTTTTACAAATAGGCTATTGAAAACCAAATTCGTAATTTTGGTCAAACTCCGTCCCAGTTGCTAATGGAACCTCATCCTCCCAGAAGCTCAGCCATGCACCTGGTGAGTATTTTTATTTTCACGTCAACAATAATTTGACTGTCGAAAATACCTGTTCACGTGTGTTAATTGTACATTGTACTTACCGATGGATCAGTGGGTATGACAACATCCTACGAAGCGGACGGTCTCGAGATCGATTCCCTGCGCAGGTTTTCGTTTATTCGTTGGCCTGGGGTACTGGCATCACCCCTGTGCTTCCATTAGGGAGTCCAGAGCTTAGGGGTGGATCCTGCAGCCTGGCTATTCCAGCTGAAATCCCCCTTCCCTTCCCTGCCCCTCACACATCTCCATAGAGACACGAGGGTGCAGTAATCCTGTAGTGCACTAGACACTACGGTAATTAAAAAAAATAAAAATCATGATCTCCTTGCCCTCCCCAGACGCCGATGATGTTCACGCCCATCCCCGACGATGTGTGCATGATCATGAAATTCCTGTCCAACTCGCCCGTCTGCCACATCTCGGCCAACACTTACACGCAGCTGCCGGCGCCCTCTGTGGTCACCATCACGTGTAACCAGAATTTTGCGGTCAACCGTTGGAATCCGGGATTCACAGGTACCATGTGTCACGGTATCTCTTATCCTGTTCTTCCCAACCAGCGCTATCGAAATTGTATTGTACCCCGCGTGCATTGTCGTTGAGTTTTGGCAATTGTAAAACTAAAACCATAGCGTGAATTAATTTTTCGCCTGAAATACTTAACCGAAGTTAAAAGGGTTGCATTGCGTAATAATTTAATTCATATTTTGTTTAATTAATTAATTTTATAATACTTTGCTTGCGTATTAATTTCATTTTGCATATAGCTAATAATTTATGCCAATCCATGATTATACCTTTGTCGTACCACCCTTGCTTTTAACCGTTGCGGATGACATGCTATTAAACATATTGAAATAGTTTATGCTCATTTAAATCAGCGTCACCTGGTCTGCTGCGTATTCCATTCTCCGATCTGATGCTAATTTCCATCTTAGTAATTTGTACATCTCACTCGATGAATACTGTCACACATGCGAAATTAAAGATTAGATGGCTTGATTTGTGCATGTTGCCTTGCTTCTACCACCCTAATTGTACTGCTGCCTATGTTTAATAGCAAAGTTTATCGTTCATTTATCTTTCTTATATTTTTTGCTTCACAAAGATTTTAAGGCAATGCTTGTAGCTATTTGTGGTAGAATTATGTGCAATTTCGCTAGCGAACCATTCAATTTTTTCTTAGACTACTAGCAAATGTGCGGCCCCCGTGGTACAGTGGCTATAGACATAGACTACTAAGCGGGTGGTCCCGGGTTCGATTCCCGACAGAAGCAGTCGTTTCAACGAGCATTCGACGAGCTGCGGTACTGGTGTCACCCCTGAGCTTCCATTAGGGAGTCCAG
>JAUJYS010000031.1:0-38507 GCA_033995665.1 Melogona broelemanni | reverse complement strand
CTGCCCTCGTGAAACGTAAAACATTTACAACTGCGCGCTGAACTGTGTAGCAGTAATATTAAGATACAGGAATAGAAAATGTAAAATCGACAACAAAAATTAATTATTTCTGGCAAAATCAAGTTATCAAAAGTAATTTGAAAAAGGTGCGTCATGCTTAAATTGATGAAAAGATTTATGCTTCGTTAGGGGATAAACAACTTACCACAAGACTAGTCATTTAACTTTTCGTCTTTTGTGCAGTAAGCATTAAAAATGTAACAAGCAGGACATACTTATGTTCTTTGAAAATAAAATTGATGGACAATTTCACCCTGTCAAAAGAGGCAGTGCTATGCACGCGTCCGATGAAATACGAAACGTAAGAAAAAGTCTCAAATTACGAGTTAATACGATCATCAAACTCGTACAAAATCGCGGTAATTTATTATCAGCTACACAAAAGAAAAAAATGTATTCTTAATGTAACATTTTGGAATGTCAGAAACGATTGATTAGGAAAAAATTAGTGTAACGATTGTTATTAAATTTTCTCACAACCGTTTTCATAAAATCTCATCACAAATCTCAAGTGTTCGCGTCTTTTTCCGTTTCCACTGCTTTTATGCGGTGCTATTTAAAAAAAATATTATCTTAAATTTAAAAATATTATGCAATTAATAAATGGAATCAATATTTTTTTTTTTATGTAAGGAGAAATTTCCATGATGCCGATGCTGCATTTCAACGAATCGGAAAAATTGTTAAAAAAAACCTTATACGTCAATGCCTAAATTTAGATTAAATTGGATTTTAAAAAATGGTAAAATCTGTTGTTAATTTACAGTTTCATGGTTAACATCAGTCTAATAATTCATAACAGATTCTTCAGATATTAAATACACAAACTATGTGAAAGAAATTCCCGTACCGCTTTAAGTTACCACAAATCAGACTAGTGGTGAATGGCACTGTAGAGTTCGTATAAATTATTAGAAATCTCGCTAACTACAACTCAAATGTTCACATCTCAAATGTTCACATGCATTATTATACATGACCAAAAAATTTGATCCAAATACATAGCATTAAAATCAGACATAAATTACCGGGAGAAACCATCAAAACATGAACCGAGACAATGAGAAGCAATTCCGCCAACTAGCAAATCTTAGAGTGAATTTAAACAAAAAATGAAATTCATGATTTGTCACGTCCAATTGAAATGCAAGTTGTACCGCACATATCAATTTTTTCACTATTTACTTGTATCAAATCAAGTAAATGTGGGAGCAACTATTGCGAACAAACAAAACTCATTTTCTCGAATGAGAAGTTTTGGATGCAATTGAGTCTGCAATGATTGATGCTTTCGGGCTAAACAATTTAAAAAAAAGAACATCTCGAAGAAATATAATATCGGAAAAATTAATTAAATTTATCGGGTCTCATTCATGAGAACGAGCTTGGTTGAAGAGACGCTAGCACACAAATTGTTCATTAATGCCACCTAGAATTATGAGAAGACACTTGGTCCATGTAAATAGTATTATGCTTCTACCCACTTTCGAGTGGTCATAGACTACCGCAACTAATCAAAAACTCGGCAACAATAAGAACAGTTATGTATGGAATAAATTACGGACAATGAGTTCAATAATTAAGATAGCCGAAACCACCAAGTTAGTAGAACAATGACCTAGATAGAAACAAATGACAAACATTCTCGTTGAAGACGGCGTGACCATTTTACTAGGAAAATTACAGGAGAATGAAAAACTAAACCTAGAATTCCTGTTTATACGCTCAAGTTTAGTTTAAACATCGTTCATGTTCATTAAACATGTTCAGTTTAAAACATTCACATTAAATTGTCAATTACTTTCGGATTCTCAAATCACTCATTAACGTTTCAAGCCCTCGTAATAAAATGTTGAGGGCAAGGTTCCTTGTGCTTATCGACACGATTTAAATGGACAGTCTAGCGCATTCGAGAGTCAATTATTTTCCGTCATCAAAAACGAGCATATCGCGTCGCGACGAGTAAATATAGGTATCCAACCAGCTTGAGTGCGCTAATATGCTGGTAGAACGGAACGGTAAAACATATTTACGTGTCCTACACACTGCGATACGCTTCTATATTTAGTCACAGTTGACAAATACGTTTTTTTTTTAAACGAGGCTATGCCTCGATTGTTAGTCCTAACAAAACTCACTGGCCACCGAACTTAAAAATTCGAAAGAGATTAAAACGATCCGCGCGCACAACAAATAAAGATCTCCGAACCACTAAACGTTCTTCAACGTTTATCACCATCGGCAATTGCGTTCTGTGCCTTAAAAAATATGACTTATACAAATATAAATATTCTTTTTTTTTTTCTTCTTCTTCATTTAAAAAAAAACTCAAAAATTAAAAGTGGTGCACTACGGTATGTAAAGCGTTACGTATGTACATAATGTCACAGGTTGTTTATAAGTTATTTGGTTAACCCCCGACTGGTAATCGGTAGTCACGTTCAAGCGTCGGCAGATGACCCTTGTAGCTTGAGGTTGCTGTAACAGGTCTGGCAAACGCGGACCGGCTTGAGAATACGCAGCCTGCTAATTTCGCACTCGAAACGACTGCACCTGAAACGACGAGCACCTCAGAATTTAAAACCTATATACGGCAATCAATATCGTTCCAGTCCAAAGTAATTTTATTTTCGAACGCCATACTGTGGCCGAAGAACCAACCTGGAACAAAAGACCTGGCCGCAATTGCGACAGTGATGGCGTCTCTCCGAGAAAGTGAACTTGATACCGCACGCCGTGCAACTGTCGACCCCCTCGTCGCGCACCCAGTGGTCGGCCATCACCCGGCCCGGATGGTCGGTCACGCTCCAGCTAAACAATCGACCTTTGGCGTCTCCCACGTACATGGTCTTGTGATCTCTGCAAAGGAGGGGGCGATCAAAAAGTATTAACAAAATAAAAGTAGAAAAATAGATCAATCCTTTGAGACTACAGAGGCCTTTTGAATTGACGATGTAACTCAAAATTGTTCGTAGATTTTTGTAGATACGTTTGTTCGTAGGATGTAACTTCTAAGGCACCGATTGATTTCTGAATTAATTTGTCGTCAAGTTGTTATAATCAATTTGTCTTTCCTACGGGGCTCAACGAATCAATAGCTCAATTTGCAAAGATTCTACTATTTATGAGACTTTGATAATTTCTCATCGATAATTTTTTTTCTGTACCCTTCGTGTTGCTACGTGAGGGGCAAATTTTCACAAGTATTCCGTGAATCGGATAAACAAAAGACCGCACCGGGAATCGAACCTGCGACCGCCGCCACACAGCAGCTGGTTACAATTCCGATTGGGCAACGAGTAGTACATTACATATAGACAACGTTTTCTACAAACTCACTTAGACACCGCCAGAGCTGTGACTGCAGCTGGATCGGTGTTGTCCTTCCTGTCGTACGCCGTGTGCATCGTCAACTTGCTTCTGAACACCAGTTGGCATTGCCACTTAAAACCTAAGCGAGAAACAGATTTAGCATTATGAACATTAAATAAAAAATTTAAAAATGATCAACACTGAATTTAAAAAAAGAAAACGATTACAAGTACGTTACACTTATAATAACTTATTGTCAGGTTAAAGATTCAACAAAAACTAACCATCACGCAGATTGTTGGGAGAGGCGCGTGGCTGACGCCTGTTGAGCGACTCGCTAGCCGCTTTGTCAGCGTCGTTGACGTCGCTATCCGTGACCACCACGAACGAGTCGCTGAGCGACGTGTCAGACTTGCTGATGCGAATATTGGCACGCGCGGCCTCCTCCTCGGCACTGCTGCCGGCCGCCGCCGCCAGGTTCCCCGTGTCGCTCTTGCGCAGCGCGAGGTTGGCGCCACCGACGGCGCCGACCGCAGTCTCGCCGCTGTCGATCTCGATGCTGGGAATGGCGGCGGTCGCGGTAGCCGCGTTGTTGCTGCTGCTGGTGGAGCGGTGCAGCCAAACGGTCTCGGTCCCGGGACAGTCCTTGATTTCTTCAGGCGAGGCGGCTGTCTTGGCGGAGGAATCCGAGGTGCCGGATACTTCCGCGGACAGACGGCGCTCGATGCCGGCCAAAAAGGGAGAGCCGATGCTGCCCTTGCGGATGCCGTCCAGGGCTTTGGACGAACCGACGGACTGGGTGGCTTCCTCGTCGGACAGGCTGCTCTCGGAACCGCTCTTGGCGAGACTCCCTGCGACAGAAATAATTGTATCATGATTTCTAATCTGTCGTATTTTTATAATAAAGTAATTTGTATTGTAAGAATACATCTTGTTAATTCAAATAATCAATTTTTGAATATTTAATTCACATTTTTCATTATGATAATAAAAATGTTGAATATGAAAAACAAATTGTCCATGAAAATATTTTAATTTTTGAAAATAAAATAAAATAAAATAATTTCTATTTTAAAAATAACCCCTTTCTAGAGGTAACCCTCGAAAGCACGGATTATGTAATGGTATTTTGTCCATAAGTGTTTTTGCTGAATTTACTAACTGCTGAATATGCCTGAATCTGCCTTTCTATCGGGCACTGAAACAAATGAAAGTGGATTTGTTATTGATTCGACATTCATCTCGGTGTGCTCCCGCACTTTAGTTTGAAATAATAACATTTTTAAATATATAATACAAATTTTCCATTAAAATAAATAAAATTTTGAACATAAAATACAATTTTTTCATTTGATGCATTCAACGAATACTTTTCTTATTGAAGATATGATGGAACTATTTAAACGAGTGGAGTACAGCACTGTATCGGCACATGTTCCCCATTAGCTTAAACTCAAAGACGTCCTATCTTGTTGATCTCCTAAGCTATAAAAGACTTTTGCAATATTTTAATTTAATTCTCAAGCACCACATCTTTTGATTTGACGGCAGTAACACGGGGACAGAACACGGACACCAACTTATTATCCACGCTTACCTGGCGGCGGCGATATGTTTCCCATGACCCAGCAGTAGATTTCGCTGGACTCCTTGCTCGTATCCTGGGCGCCGGCCAGACTAAGCCGACGCACGTACTCCTGGATGCGGCTCTCGGTGGTGACGGGGGCAGCGGACGCGGAAGCCGGCTCGGCGTCGGTCGGCGACGGCGTCTTGGAGTTGTTGTCGTCCGCGGTCGACGACGACACCAACAACGTCTGTGACGTTGAGGCTGCTTTGGGGACGCGATTGGTGCCTTTGGTGATCGGTACCTGCACGTAATCTGTCGACCACATCTGAGAGACAATAAAAAATCGTGTAAAAAATGAAGAAAAATAAATATTTTTTATACGACGGATCGACGGATCATAACAACAACAATTTTTTATACACAGTTTCAGGAAATAATTTTGGGATAAGTGTGGGCTTCCAGTAATATTGAATATGCACTATTAAAGTAGTGTGTCTCACAGAAGTCAGCGGTCACGAAGTACCAGAAGGGCACCACATGTTAACGCGCAACAGCTTCCCATAAACTGAAACAGCAGTAACTAACCCTATGACAGTCGCACACCCATTAAAAACTTTTACCAAAGCTACGCATCATTCACAATTTTTTTTAGATATAAGAAAAAATTTCGGATTTCGAAGGGAAAAAAAAGTCAAAACAAAGCCTTTTTTAAAAATCAAACCCGACTGAACTCACCCGCACCACCCCATCACTGGAGCCGGTCATGATGACGCTGAACGGATCCCACTCGTAGATCTGCGAGAAGGCCACGCAGAAGATCTGCTGCAGCCGATCGCTGCGACCGGTCGACGTATTGACGTTGGCAATTTCCTGGCCGTTGATGCTCCACAAGTACAGATAGGTTCCCGCACACGTAGCAATGTCACCCTAAACCGAGGGGACGAAGATATACGATTGAATTAATTTCCCCTAATTGTCCATTGTCCTTGTCCTTATGAAAGTAAACACGAAAAGGTAGACAGCGATGCTTATATGGGACGTTCAGTCAATGATGGATCAATTACCGTGAGTTCGTTGATCGCCACGTCGGCTACGGGCGCCGCGTGGATGCCCAGCTGTCGCACGAAGATGAGACGGCTCATGTCCCATAGGATACAGGCGCGATCCCGCGAGCCGGAAACGATGATGTTGTAAGAGGGCGAAGCGGCCACGCAAGTAACCGGCTCCGTGTGTCCGTACAGGCTTTTTTTCAGTGACAACTGCTTCTTGTTGAACTCCCATACGTTCACCACCTGGTGACAAAAAAAGTGAAAGTGATGTGAAATCAATCGATACCTATTTATAAATAATTAATAGTGGGTTAGAAGTTTAGAACGTCGATGAATCAAAACGAGAGGGACGAGGTCCGGTACAACGCCGGGAAAGAGACGAACAGAGTTTTGGCAAAACTCCTTCAATCGATACCATTGTCCATCACGTTTATTTCATGCTGAAGGGAACAAGGATTATACTGTAAAAGTTCCACCAACGCACTGATATTTAAAAATTAATATTACCGTGCTGATTCCGGCGGTAATTATTATCTTCGAATTGGGGCACGCTGAACACAGCACTTCACCATATTGCGTCATTTCATAAATGAATGTTGCCTGAAAAATGAAAACGTGTTTGATTCAATTCTGCCCTCTTTCAATCATTAATCTTAGTACCACGAGATAATCTTCTGTTGAACAATTGCAAAAAATGCCAAATGGTGAAGCTTATGGGCAGCTCAAGGTGAACCCCGAACTAGTAATCGTAATCAGCTAGGTTTGGTAAAGCAAAATTATTTTTTAAAAAATGTTGGTTGTACCTTGTCCGATTCGTAGTTTCCTATCCTCAAACTCTGATCTGCAAAGCCCCACGCTAAGTATCTCGAGTAGGTAGGAGGGATGAGTACTTTATTTTGCTCCACGGCCAACACTGACTTGTCGTTGTACATTATTTGCCCGACCGGACCTTTCAGTTCTGTGAAGAAGAAAATGCTCCATGTTAGGTGATAAGCAAAAAAATATCTCGGAAATAAGCGACGTATTCATGCCAGAAATTATTAAAAGAAAAAATTTGGCTTCTTAAATAATATGACGAACTCAAATGTGGGTACAATTTGAATTAAATTGTATATATGAAACTCACCCTTGATTGGCAATAACGATGGCTTGAGATTATCCAGGTTGTGGAAGAACAGGCGATCGGGGCTGCAGTTATTCGACGGTGCCAACGGCATCGGATCGATGAGTAGACTGGTCCTGTGGTTCAGTTTCTTGGCTGGATGAGGCTTCTTGAATAGCTGAGGCGTTCAAGATAAACGACGTTATAAAGTTAGGGGAGGGCTGAAGCTGGATTCTGGGATCGTCGAATTGGGAAGGGGTAGGATGCCTACCTGCTTCGGGATTTGGCCGAAATTGTTGATGAATCCGATGGTAGCGTTCTTCTTGAGCGGATCGTCGATATTGTAGATATCGACGTTGCCCTCGTAGAAGAGGTGGTGAAAGACGTTGGTGGATTCGATGGCTGGTTGTCCGTTCTGTTTGCAGCCGAAGATAAGATCAATCCATTCGTGCAGGTGCGCGCTCACGTAATCGCATTCCAGCGCCTGTAAGCAAAATAAATATTAGTTTTGGCACAGAATTTTTGCTTTTTTTTTTTCGACAGTCGTTTGGCAGACCACTAGAGGAGATTCTGTACCCCTCGAATTGCCTTGGCAATGTCTGTCGGGTACATTTTTACCAGTACCCCAGGGTCGAATTCGAACGAGAGCCTGTGCCAGGACTCAAACACGAGACCAGGTATCGGTCGCAATACCGACTGGGCAATGACGATACAGTTGAAATATTTTTACCACATTTGCTTTAACACATCATCAATTTTCTGTCGATTGAAAAAAATTATAAACTACCCAGGAATATTAAAAATCGATTCAGAAAAACGCTTAACTATTCACGTGAAATAATAAGTAGGAGGAGTAAGCAGCAGCACATACCTGTCGGTGCACTCTAATAAATTCGCGTGGATCATTCTTTGCCCAAGGCGGTAAAAGAATATCGTTGAGTTGTACGCCATTCTGTTTGAAACCTGAACAATTAAAGAAAAAATTTCAAAAATTATTATTGGCAGTCATAAAGGTATCTCAGAAAACAAACAAAAAGCGCGAAACGCGAAAAAAAAATGAGATTGAGACACACTAGAATGGCTATTTGATGATAAAACTCGACTCACCCAAATCAAAGTTGTTGGAATTTGTTAGGAATTCAGGTAGGTAAAAGAATTCAGGTATCAGCTCCTTGACGTCGGCCATGTTGTGCTTGGACGCCGACAACCATGCTTCTCGAATACTGTGAAACATTCGATCGGCCAAATCAAAATGCCCACCCTATAATAAAACGGTAAGCGAAACAATCATTAGTCTCCAACTGGAGTCACAGCGCACTTCAATGCTCAAGTGAGAAAGCAGTAAATGGCACTCTAACCTGTAATCCTAAAAAGTGTTGCGTAAACGGTTCCATCCGGACGAGGTAGGAAGCCACGATCATAGCTGACGAATAATGCGTTCCGTAATGATATGGTGGGGTTTCTCCTGGTTAGAATAGATACAACATCACGCTCTTAGCAAACCCACACACTACGTGAAGTAAATTAACCAGCACTGAAAAGTTGAGTTCCGAGTTCGAGAAGTAATCGAAATAAAGAACACTTTTACACTTTGAAAATGTCATGAAATGTAATTCACCACTTCTTCACTTGAAAGAGGATGTACCAAACTTCCAACAAAAACATGATAGCGAGATCGATTTAAGACTGAAATTTTGGTTAAATTGTAAGGATCAGCAGAAATAGTTTATGTATCATACACAGTAATCAAAATATTTACAGGAATTCCTTACCATGCGGGTCATCCCACTCCTTGTATCTCCGTTTGAACTGTTTTAACCTTTCCGGAGACTGCGCACCCATTGGTTTACTGAAATCGCGGAATGTCTTATGACTGGTAAGATCCAATTCCTAATTTGGGAGACAAAATGAAAAAGATTATACAAACATATATGCGGTCATACGGGAGCTTCTCAATTGCATATTCAATACAAGAGCTTCAAAGACCATCCTGACACATGTACACGATTGTCTTACTTCGGAGTCGTAATCGGCCAGAATCCACGGGAAGACCGGATATTGCATGAGATCATTGTAAGATCGCCCAGCCAGGGTATTGAGATGCATCAAGTATTGAAAATTGCTAATTTCTTCTCTCTGAAATAAAACGTGACATTTTAGAATTGTGCTCCGGAATATTTTGGGGAATACACTGCAAAAGAAATTGGAAAGGAAATCTCATGGAAAGCTTACCACCCAACGGTGAGTCACTGAGGTTTCTCCAATAAGGCTGCTCAAGAGGCTCGCACTGTAAAGAAAAATTATAATTATAATTTTTACGACAATAGTAAGGAGTTAACCAAACTATGTTACATCAACGGAAAACACCGCTTATCAGTTTCAACAGTTGTAGACTATATTTGCCTTTGTTCAACATTTGCTGTTCTTTTTTGACCGGCTACAGACTGCTGGGCATTATCGTTGATAGCAGTAGCGTAAGTCATGAACCTATTTTGGGGAAGAAAAAAACATTAATTCATGTTTAATAATATTTCTTTAGTCGCTCTCTTGACCCCAGACACACGCCAACGACAGTTATACTAACACATCGCTTAATCACTGTTCTACCTTTGATAAACTTTATTTCTGATTCCTCTTGGAAATGCGAGCAAATAATTTCGTCCATCAGCTGAAAACACTTCGAGGGCGATGGGCTATCGAAGGATAAAATACATTTGGCGAATAAGAAATGGAAAAAATACTCGTATGCACGGGCATTCCGTTTTTTTTTTTTAGAAATTAGTTAACATGTCGTACCTGCAGTAAATACCGCCTTTTGTGTACCTCCCTGACGTCCTCGTAAGCAAATGTGCTGCATCTGATAAAGCAAGTGCAAATAAAATTTCAGTTAGATGTACTATGCAATTTACTATTCACTCCACTTTCATCTCAAAGCTTGCAAACATGAATTGTTTAGTGAAAACTACTTACAATTTCTTTTGCTCTCTTTTATTTCTATAATTGGTTGAGTTGGGAATTATGGGATCGTACATACTGAAAACCGTAAAAAAATACATGTAAGCAATTTCACAAATGATTATACAAATACGGATCAACTTTCACGGTTGTGATAAACTTTCGATACTAATTTTTACTAAGCTTTACTGAAATAATATTATAACTGAGTGATGTGCTTAATTCAAACGCGGATTTGGAAGAATTACGTAAAAGCATTTTAAAACTAAAAACCTTGAACACGTACTTGGCAGGAAGGTAATCGATATCCTTAATCTCTCTAGTCTTCAACAAAGTAAAACCGTCAACCACGTAGAAGTGTTCCTTGCCAAATAACAGCAATCCCTCGCTCGTATCTAGTCCCTGTATCCGAGCACTGCGGAACATGTGGCTGATCTGCTCAACGTGAGAAACATCGTGATTAGTGTGAAGAAAATTAAAACATCAAACGGGTTGTTTACATTCTGTCTTTTTTTCTGCTGCTTGGACTCTCACCCGTTCGCCTTCCTCTAGTAGCCGAAGGAGCGTCTGGTTATCGGGCTTGTCGTCGCCGTTATTCTCCGCGTTGCTGTCGCTGTTGGGATCGACGGAATCCTGGTCGTCGTCCAGCTCACTCGTGTTCCGATTGAGCGATGGTCGAGACAACATTCCGGTTCGATTTCCCTGAAACCCTGGTGATAAATCGGAAAGAATGAAATGACTGCCAAAATTGAAACTGTCAAGTGACTTTTCTAAAGTGACCTTTCTCTCGTAGCTTAACAAAATTGCGCAATAAAATCAAACATCCTTTTAACAATACCTTATCCCACCTCATTAAAATTATTTTTAAGCATTCGCATCGCTTAGTCATGATTGGAATTGTAATGTTGATCTGTTATTTTTGACAAAGAAGTATTAGCGCACAAAATATGGGGGAAGTAACCTCGTGTTTCTCGCTCCTTAGTTTAGTCCACGCTAAGTTTTACTAAACCGAAGCGTTCATAAAAATTCTTCATGCGCATGTACATGAAAAAAAATTAATATTTAAATAATTCATTTTGAAATTGCCAACTTCATGCACATATTCTAACAGGAAGCCTTACCGATTTCTCTCATCACATCTGATATGTCGACGTCAGAGCTGGGAACTTCTTCGGTCGTGATAGCGCTGGCTTCGACGGGCAAAGCCTCCCGCTCCACCATTCCAGCCGACCGTTGACAGTGATAGTATTTCTTGCTGTCGTTGCTCATGGCCACCTTGTATTTTAACGCCCTCTGCACAAATAATTGATCGGGGGTTAGTTTGAGTTTCGTCTCTAAATAATAATGGACAAGATCGATAGAGCATCAAAAACAGTGGATGTTTACCATATCGCCACTTTCCAATTCTGGCCTGTGCGGATAGTGTAGGTAGAATAGATCGTTTTTCATCATTTTCTTCCTCATGCGGCAGGGACCTGAAACATAAGTTTCCAGATTTCAATATGTTGCTACTCATCAGGATGCAAGTGATTCACGGCGATTTAACAGTTGGTCCAAGTTACCTTCCGTCATATCCAGCATCCACTTGTCTAAAACGGAGCCAGATGGTGGTCCCCAAATTCCAAGCTCACGGGTAAGTTCGTTTTCCATTTGAAACCACTCCTCGAAAACGTACTTCTGCATGTGTTGATGGCTCTGCAATAAACATAAAATATGTAATTGCCAGAAATGATCATGATACCAAATATTACGAATGCCACGAGATGCCACGATAAATAATAAGGGGATGTTTACCTGCTGGCATTGTTTATATTGTAAATCAACCAGATCGGATACGATGGAGATGTGAGCCACGGTCCACGCCTGAAAATCGTTAGCCGACACATTGGACATCTTGAATTTGACCGTGTCTTCACGGCGCGACTTGCGGCTCGCCAATCGAGTTAAACCACCGGTCACCTTCTGGAGCTTCTGCAGGCCGGAAAAGTTGACAACCTACGGACAAAATGGATAAATAAACAAAATAATTGCATTAGTGAAAAAATCATGTAAAACATTATTATTCGAAAAGTTTAGATGATGAAACTTTTGTTTTTAGTCGAGCAGTGTATTATGCAAACAAATTGTACAACAAAAAATAATGATAAAAAACGAAGAGCGATAATGCCATTGTACCTGTTGTAATTGAGACTGATATTCCCAAGCTGCCTTATAAGATTGCTTCCTCTCCGACTCGATATACGCTAGCCAATATTTGCTGGCGGCATCATATATCGTATCTCTCATGGCCTGCAAATCCGGCGCGTTACCCTGACTGGGGAAGTTCACTTTGAATGCGTCCTCTATGGCCTGAAATTATTTTAAAAGTTTAAAAAATAAATAAAAAAACATGCTAAAGTGGGCAGTTAATTTAATAATTGGGATCCTTCTCTTTGATAGATTTGCGACTGACCGGTTTCTTGCAGGCATATAGTTCCTCCCAAACTCGGCGAGCAGCTGTGACTAGAAGAATAACGCCCTTTTGGGCCGGCGGCGGCGGATCCTTTGAGGGGGCTACAGATGCGCCTGTATTAACGTGCCACGTTGTTTTCCTGTTTGTCTCTGTCCTGCACGACGAAATAGGGCAAAAATATAAGAAAATGTTTATTAACGTTGGATTCCAAATGACTTCAGGTTCAAACAGGTTCATTTGCTTTAACTATTTAGACTGCAGTAACTTGACAGCGAATGCATTTAATCGTCGTTAACAGTTCTTCGGATATACATATCCGAAGAACTGACTGAATTGGTCAACTTACGAAATGTTAAATTCTTCGGTCAACTGCAGCAAGCAGTAGCACAAACAGCATATGAATTCTTGTTCGACATTGCCTTGAGAGAGCACCACGTTTCTGTTATTCGTTAATTTGTGCAACGCCTCCAAAACCGACATCTGATCTGTTGTCAAAAAAGCAAATTAAAAAAAAAATCAAATCACCTGCAAATTTCATCATGACAAAAAAATAGTAAAAGCAAAGCAAAGTTATCAGTACCAGATACAGTCTCAGTTGATCTGGAGAGCTGGTAGAGAACCGTGCGGTTCAAGCAGTGAAAGAGAGGCTCCATCGACAGGGGCAAAGCTGCAATATGAAGTTTTACTATTATCAATTAAATGCTGAGCAAATAAAATGAGACAGATTTCAAATAAACTGAAAATAAAAATTTACATACATCTCCTCCTGGCTTGCATTATGAGCTTGATGATGAAATCGAAAACGTCATGAGAATCACGGCTAAATACACCTGTAACAAACATACAATTACAATTTTGTCTTTAGTATTCACGATTATTGTGCATTTCACATATAAGACGAAATCGTAATGTTAGCTGAATCAATAAGGAACAACTTGTCAGCACAATTTCAGCCAAAGCAAATGATTAACGTTTACGTTCACATTTGGTAATTAATCATTTTATTGTCAACCAACAAAGGTCAAACTTGTATGACCTTTTTACGCTACACCGAGTTCAACAAAACTTTTGACTGAACGAAATCCCGAGTGTTACAATTTTTTGGTGGCTCGTGGCTCTTCCATCTACAGGAGTCAACGATATTTGAGCCAGAACAGTACTTGATTGGGTTAAATTTACAAGTAGGCAGGTCAATTCTTGAGCATAGTACTTAGGTTATATAAGGTGAAAAAGAATAAACATATAATTAATAGGGGGTTAGGACGTCGTTCCTCTCGAGAATAAACATGTGAACTGTTCTAGACGATTTACCTTGCCATAGTTTATCGACTACCCTGGATGCCATATAGAACACATTCGATGCGATGAAGGAGTAACTGCCACCAGTCACGATGGGAAGAGCCGCCTGCTCGCCAAGCAGTACGTCCGCGGCAAGCAAGTGGTCCATCAGGGAGACCAGCATCTCGGTTTGAAATTCGGTCTGCTGCGCCGGCACACAGTTCTCCGGAGCGACCTATTAAAGAGAAAAATTCGAATGTCAACATTTTTAATGTCGACAGCCACAATCGGTACAGCGAGTGCATTTAATCGTCTAACATTATCCGAATTTATTTTGCACGCATAAAAAATCAATACTACTGAAATGATTAAGCAATGTTTGCATATAGAGATGGTCAATGGCAACTTACCTCCAATAACTGGTCGATCACCGGCGGCGTTTTGCTAGTAACAGGAAACGACAGACTATCGACCACCACCACCCTCAGAAAATCAAATACGAATTTCTTGGCAGGGTGACTCGTGAACAGGTTGGACGAGGCCGGCTTCTCGGCAGCCTTGACCAGCACGAGAGAATCGGCACCAGGATAAGGCTAAAGGAGAGAAAATACGTTTCTGTAGTCAAACCATTCACGCCATCGCATGAGGAGATCGAGACCGGTGGCGCCTCCTGGCGTCCACCGGTACAACCAACATTCAAATATGACTGAACCACTCACGCTAAAATCCTCAACCGGCGAGGCCACTTCGCTGTTGCTCTCCGACGTGGACGACTTGTACAGGAATATGGTAGCTGCCAGCCCGCACAGGATATCGCCGCTCATGCAGACGGAAACAAATTCGGGGGTGTTGTGGTATAAATACAGGAGAAACTGCACGAGGGTCACCGGGTATTCTTTCAGCCACTGGTTGCCATCGTCCAAAGCCTGGTCATGGAAGAAATGGCATCGATACAATATAACCTCAGGCTGAATGAAGAATATTATTGGAGTAAAATATTGGAAATCATATGAAAATTGGTTGTACCTGGTTGAGCATCATTCGAATCATTGCCAGGATCACCAAAACGGCGTCCGGGCAAATGTCCACCCTGCTTGCTATCCCCGACGACGATTTGTACGAAGGGACTCCGAAGAGAAACGACCAAATAGAATCTAGATTAAGCTGAAAAGTAAAAATTTCAGAAAATAATCAATGAATAATAACCACAATGGTAAGAAAAATTCGCTTCGCCAGAGTTTATTACATTTTTGGTTCGCAAAAACGAAATGTTATTTTTAGATAGTGCTAATGTCGTATTTTCTCACTTGTAAATCACATGGCAAGTGTCGGACTGGCTGTCCTAGCAGAAGGGCAAGAAGCAGGAAATACAATTCCGGGATGTGGATATGTTTGGGCAGGAGCCACTGGAGCATTTGAAATCCGGGAACGTGCAGAGCATCGTCCTTGATTTCTCGGTTGGTGGGCAATTTGGAGCTAGCCGTTCCCACGTTGAATCCTACAGGAATAAAACAAGCAAATACAAAAACTTTAGCAATTTTTTTTAAGGTACTATAAACGGAGACGAAAAATTGTAACGACAAATGTTCGATGCTACTAGACATTTCGCATAATACTGCTGCTACGAGATAGACACCGGGGGAAAATCAAGAGTTACTGACCCAACACAACGACCATACGGTTCTCCAACACTGGTTCCGTATCCTGCAGCCAGCCTCCGTTGCTGCTTCCCTCGCGGAATTTGCTGATCAAACTCTGGTTGCTCAGCATGACGAGCAGAATACGCAGCGACAGAATAACCGTCGTCGGATGCAGATTGCCTTGCAGGAAAAGCATGAGCCAATCGAAACCCAAAATACGAATAACGTCTTCGCAGAATCTACAAAACGAGAGATTTTGGCAAAAATGAAAATTTAATGAGCGTCCCACTGTTCCACTTTAACGGACAAGCTGCTGTCACATGTACACAGCGATTAAAATTTCGTTAAAAATGCATATATCTTACGGTGAATTAACCAGCTTATTTCCATTTTGTATCATCAGGAACAGAAGATTCAAGCAGCGATTTCGCAACAAAATATTTTGCGCCATTGACACCGCGTTGGAAGCATCTAGTTTTTAAAAAAGAACCGTTATTAAAGAGGAAAATATCAGCTATTTATGAACCACCAGAAAGAAAAGCTAGTTTTACGTACCCTCTTCCGGAGTATTTTTCTTGTCAAGGGGCTCGTCGATTGAAATAGATTTCTCGGATACAGCGGCGGAAGGTATGGTGGCAGCAACATACTGTCCGAATCTGAAAAGAAACAAAATTAAAAATTGGAACCATAAACTATTTTTTGCACTTGCGTTTCCCTCGATTCTAACCAAAGCAAAGTTGAAAATACTTTTTATAGACCTTATGGAAGAGAAACAGCCAAAGGATTAAACAAGCAAAAAAAAGTTGAACATGGTTTACTTAAGAATGTCGCTGCTGTTCAACGTGTTGAATAACAGGACGCCTAGCAAGTTGTTTATAACTTGTTTTGTGGCAGTTGTCAGTCCCGGATCTTTGAGGATGTAGAGTAGTTTCGGAACCATTCCCAAGTTTCGAATTAATTTCAAGTTGGCCTTCTGCTCGCTACAATTTGGAGAAAAAAAATTGTTACACAAATGCATTTATGTAGGTATACGTACGTTTACATCCATAAAATACTTTGAATTTGCTTTGTACCTTGATTCAGCAACCAGCTCGTAAAAGTGTTCGTACAAAGACCGCTGCAAATCGCCGGGCGCCTCGTGCCATATCTGGAGAACAAACCAAAAAATGTATCCTTCCATACGAGTTTCAAAAAAATATAAAAAGTCCAACGAATATGAACATTATGCTTACCTCTAGATCGCACAATAGATCAGAAAACG
Organism: Melogona broelemanni; assembly: GCA_033995665.1. Classification (NCBI taxonomy): domain Eukaryota; kingdom Metazoa; phylum Arthropoda; class Diplopoda; order Chordeumatida; family Chordeumatidae; genus Melogona; species Melogona broelemanni. Next base: position 21,831 of record JAUJYS010000031.1, on the reverse strand, counting down.
CTGTGGTATTTGGTATGACTGTATTCTCTCGCCCGCTGTCGACCGTGCCAACCAACGAAAACGTCAGATGCAGAATGTGGCTGTTCAAAAGCAAGCGCTTCTTTTTCAAAAGCATTGCTAGTGTCTGTGTAAATGACAAATATCAACATTGTATTCTTCGACCATGTGAATGTGAAGTGAACAACGGGCGAAAATGTGCTTCAAATGATATCGTGTGCCATTAGAAAATAATAATTTAAATAACATCATTTAATAGCACGGATTAATCGTTTAAGAATGGCATCACACCTGGTATCCTCTGCTGCGGTCCATTTCGAGTTGTGTTGCCCGATTGCTCCTGACGATACACACCAGAGCCTTCACGGCAGCGTACAGGCCCTCGACGTCGTTAGCCATAGCGATGAGACCGAGCAAGGTGGAACAGCCGCCGACGTTCTCGATCATCCGGGCAACCGGCCTCGGACAAAACGTGCGAGCACCTACAATAGGAAATTTACCACATCATATTTGAACAATTGGTATAATAGCAATCACCATTTTTGGTCGACAATTAAAAATTAACAAGGAAAGCAACACAAATATATTAGATAATCAGTTCCATACCCAAGTAGCCAATCAGAACTCCACCCAGACTTCTGGCAGGGCCGGAAAGGTTCCCGGCTGAATTGTGCAGAATGTAGATGGGCGTGGCGTTCTCGTGCGAAGACATGCCCAGCTGTTTGGCGATCGACTTGCTATCCACTTTGCTGTATACTTTGCGGATCCGCGCTAATGTCAGTCCAGACATGGCGATGGCGTTCAGACCGAAAATAACTTTCTCCTCTGGCACCAGTGGACTCAGAACCTCGTTACCTTGAAAAAGAAAATAATTTGATTTCAACTAAGGTGTAATGAGTCATCTAATCCACAATGTAAAACTAAATCTGCCCATTAAAAAACTGATAAACGTAACACAAAAACGTTATTGTCTGAAATTTAAGAAACAGTACAAAAAATGATTATACATACAATAAAAATTGTGTTGAGTCTATCTTAATATATATTGTAGGATCTTTAAACTTAGCAAATAGAGCTTACCATTCAAAATGGCAGCCTGCAAACTACCGAGGTAGTTTGGACCCAACCGAAACACAGTGTGCACCGTCTGAGCTGTAAAAACGTCCTCGAGCAGATGGCACGGTCCCTGCTTCCACGACAAGCGCGAATGCCTCCTACGAGACGGCGGCGTACCCACGTAGCCGTAGACGGACGAAGCAACCGTCAAATTCGCCGCACCGCCTCCAGGATTCTGAGATATGTAATGCAGCTGAGCAAGAAAAAATATTTAAACAGATCAATAAGTATCGAACGTACACGTAACAACGGAAAAGTGAGGCCACGTCGAATGGCGAACGAATTTACCTTTTGCGTTTTTATGTGCTGTCCGTCGATGTAAAGGGACATGGAGCTGTTCTTCAGCACGGCGCGGTTCATCACCAGCGAGAGGTGGTGCCACTGGCCTTCCTGGATCAACTCGGGACACCAGATGCGAACGCAACCATCGCCCATCACTTCCGGCTCCCATTCGGCGGATCCTGTAAAGAGTTAATATCAATGACCATTTAGGAGCTATTGCAATTACATAATATATCAATTAAATAAATAAAGAATAAATTGAAGGATAATTTGAAAAACTAACAAGGACTTCGTTTTATGAAAAGTGCATTTGACAGTATCACAGTCTAAAGGCTATAATTATTTATGAAATTAATTTATCATGTGATTATTCTGTGATATGTGGTTGATAAACACAAGAGTTCGCTGAGAAAGTAAATAAGAGCCGGCCGGGCCTTTATGAATTTAGGATCTTATTCCAAAATTGAAATATGTCCGTACGCCTAACCTGCGTTGGTCAAAGAAGTTTCCTGTGTAGAAATGATAAGCGCCTTGTCGCGAGCCGACAGCAGCACGCTGAGACACAGCAGATGGTTCTCCTTGTTGTAGACGTGACGCACAAGCGAGAGAAGCCAGACACAATGCGGATCGCTTCGCGGGTCGCTAAACTTCTCGATGCAAATCCATGAAGAGTAGGTGAGCCCGGCTTGCGGTGGGAATATTCGATCACCTGCGACACGATAAAACCAACGTTTATTCATACGTTACACTATTTTGATATTTCGGGTTTTTTTTTTGATAATTTATCAATCTGTGTTTCACGTGACATCCACCTTTACCTGATCCGACCCCTCCTAGAACGGAGGCGTCGTTGCCGCCGACCATGCCGACCCCCACCACCGACGGTCCGGACACGCTCTGCGGGGCGATGCTGGGCAGGTAGAGGCAGCCGAACCCCTCGTTGCTCATGTCGAACTCGACGAACGGCGGAATGAGCGAGGCGCCGTACACGCGGAAGTCGCGAGGCGTCGTCATGGAGACGAGCGTCTTGACGCGCGTCAACGGCACCGAGCCTCCCTCGCGCTTGTTGGCCGGCCACGATGCGTTGCCGTTGCTGTCTAGTGTCTCGTTTTTCCAGCTGTCGAACGGCTTGCAGCACAGGGGGTGACCCAATCGCAGAAAATCCCTGGAAAATTATTTCAAACGGATCAGTTAGCTTTGTTCATATACCCAAGGCAAGAATAATCCAAGTATGTAATTTATTCATTTTATTAAATTATCCCATTCATTTTAGAGAGCAATAATTAAATTCCCGTAAGTGATTGCAGTTATTTTTTCATTTTGTGGCCCGCTATTTAATCGAAGAGCTCTTCCAAATATCAGAAAAATAAATATAAAGTCACACGTACCTCAGATCTTTGGGCTCTAACGCCTGAGCAGCCAGCCTCTCCAGCATGTATTGCAGAGGTCCGTGCAGCGGATGATTCTCGTCCTCCAGTGCCACGCTGCACCGGCTGAGCAACTCGTGCGGCAGGCCGGTGTCGCACATGATCTGCTGGTTGTGCTCGCTCCGCACCAGCGACTTCAAGATCTCAGCCGTGTACAGTTGCAGCGTCATGGCCATCTGAAAAATAACAATTTGAATCCCAATCATGAGATACCGCCGCGTTGGTTTAAAAAAAATAAATTATGACCAGAAAAATCTATCTTTTTTTCACAGCAAAATAAAACAACGAGACATCACACCACACGGTAATGCTAAAATATACCTGTTTCTCGGTCTCGTGCTTGATGGATGGCAATAGGTGCAAGATGGCCACCACACCACCCGGATGAACGATGACTGGGTCGGGTGCGCTTGGCGTCAAGTTCAGGTGTGCCAGGGTGTGCCGCTTGTTGGCCGGTGGGCTGGACACGGAGTTCGACTTGTTGCTCTCGGTCGAGGAAGCGTGCTTAAGCGACGGTGACTTCGGTGCAGTCTGGTTCGCTACACTGGGGCTGAATGACACAAAATAAAATTATAAAAAGTACCCTCCCAATTTGTACCCTCCCATCTCAAATTCGAGAGAAAAATTACTTACCGATCAAACGCATCCAAAGCCATGTCATAGAGTAACCGCAGAATGAGACAAGCCAGTGACAATGTCTTACAGACATTTTCGCACGAAGGACTGCGAAGACAAAACATGTTAAGAATTGTTTCAAAATTGAGCATCGAATTGATAACAATCAACAGAATAAAATACCATATTTAAAAATCAAAAGTCCTGTCGAAACATACTTTTCATCTTTACTGGAGGTGAAGATTTGATGGAAAGTGTTTTCGGCCTGGGTGCAGGTCATGGTATTTGCACACAAGTACAGATCATTGGAAAAGCACCCCAGCAGGCGTATAGTATCAGTCAAGCTTGTGTAGCAAATCTAAGGGTAAGAATAATTATTTCGAACACATTATTATTTGGTTAAAAATAATTCGAGTGTATCACAAAAAACCATAAGAAAATAATAACCCTGAGTACTAATTTTAATTACCTCCTGGGAGAAGAATTTGGCGTTGGCAGGTTCGAAACGCATGGCGATGGTAAGGGTGTTGAAGATCATCCGCAGCAGCGTGAGAATGAGCTTGCGGTCCACCGTGTCCCAAGGGGGTTTGGGCGGATCGGCCAGGCAACCCTCAATAGACACCAGACCAGACATGACGTAGACGAAGCCGCCCACCTTGCGGAACACGGTTCTCGTCCGATGACTCTCGCGCAGCACGTGCAAGAGAGACTACGGAGATACGCACGGACCAACCATCGACTCATTAGCCACTCGAAACTCTCAAAATCGATTTATTTTTCAATGAGCGCGTAAAAGTTGTGATCTACAATTACCATGAGTATGTGCGTCTTGAACTCCAGGGCAAGAACCGGCGCCGAGTGCATCATGCCCAGCAGGGTGCCCATATCGTCGTCGCCACCGTTGCACAACACCAGCTGCTGCACAATGCCCAGCGCCTGGTGACGACACACCGGATACGGAACCATGTTGTGCGCGCATCTCGCGCCACCACACTCCCGAAACACGCCTGCAACGAGCAAAGGAATCATTGGAAATCAAATGAAATCAGGACAATGTCAATTTAAAAGTCAAGAAAGAACAAATTAGCAAATTAGATTTATTCAAAATCCTCATTGCAAGAATTTTGTTATTCTATTCAGCAGCATATTTAAATTTCATAATTGCAGTAATTTAGAAGTAATCTCTGCTAAATTCCAGTAGTCTCCTGTAGTGATATTCAGTGAATACAGTGATCAGGAACAAAAACAAAATATAGATAACCGAAACAGAATATTTCTTTCCAAATACCGTTTCTTTGGAACCATAGTTTACTGAATGAAATGAAAGGTACAAAAAATGCTTGCCTGCATTGCTGTTGTTGTTGCTGAGCAGCACGGTAAGTGCCTCCATGACTGAGAATCCCAGCGTCTGGAGATCGTCAGGAATTTTGCCAATTTCTAAAACCACACAAGTTCAAATCACACGTTATACGATAAGGTTTATTTAATTGATGAAAAGATAAATTATCGACTGAAATTAGCGCTCGTGTAAATGCGGGTACCTTTCGGCCCTTGTTCGTCAGTGGTGTGCGTTTCTTTAAGCTGCCCGGCGAAGCGGTGCAGACACGTGACCATCACCTCCAACAGCCCCACCTCCCTGTACACGTCTTTGAAAATGGCGTCGTGTTTCAGTATGCTCAGCAAGGTTCGCATACACGTTATGCTGCACTCCACCGAACTGCGAAAAATATTGGACAGGTCATGAATCCACCATCGGCGATGTTCTAAGAATCATCTTAAAGTAGGATAAAATTCAGAATAATCTAACCTTTGAGTTTTGAGAAGAATACTGAGACTGATCAGTTCCTTGCAAGGAACAAACGTCAACTGATGAACAATGAATTCGAGTATCTGAAAAAATTTCTCCTAAAAGATAATATTTTTCGTGAGATTTCAATATTTTACTAGAAATGTTACAGTGCGATGAAGAGAAACTATTGTCATAATTTGAAGAAAATCATATTCTTAGCCTATAGTACCTGAACATCAGTATTCTTCAGATGGATTTTTTCGGCGAACTGTGATAGCGTGTGTTGAGGTTCTAAGATGAAGTAATTGGCCGTGTCCGAATGGTAGACACCGCTGATGGCGTCCAAAATAAAGGTGCATAAACTGGTGGATGATGCCTTTAAAAATACTGATTGGAGAACTTGGAAGGCTTGAATATTTCTCACGCTGACACCTACAAGAAACAAAAATAAAACATGAGGCAACTTTTTTCCTACACCGAATTGACCTCCAACGTCATATCTACAGAAAAAAAACTCCTTAGGAACACAAGAAATTCGAATGACTAGATAATGATTCCAATTACCTCGTCCAGATGGCTGAGGAATGTGAAATCCTTGCATTTGAAAAAGCGATCCAGTACTGGCCTGGCTTGGTTTAAGTTCAATGTAACCACACATCGACAGGGAAGCGACCAGGAAAACCAAATTCCTTAGCGCCTCTTGAGATTCTTCAGTGGTACTCGGTTCCAACCTACGAACGCAACATGAAATTAACCATGATTTAAACCAAAAACACAACGATTAACAAAATCGAATAATCATATAGTTGCCTCGCTTCCTAACAGGGCAGCAGTAGTTACCTTAACAGAAAGTCCGAAAGAAAGATGTACCCCTGACAAGATCGAAAATCGTCCAACAGTGTTTGAGAAACCTCCGTGGAATCCTTCAGGAAGCAAAATACTGTGACTAGCATCTCCACAATCTCCAACGGCGACAACTCTGGAATCCGTTGCATGTTCTCGATGCAGAGTGCCACGCATCCTTTGTCTAATAAGAAACGCAAAGAACGGTTAAAATGTGCAGTGCGATCAGAATATAACGGGAAATAAGTTGAGCTCGTCTTACTGTGAATGTAGCTGACCACCTGCGGGCTGAGACAGTGCCGCGAGAGCGTCATGAGTACCTCCCCGGCGCTCTTCCTCCACGGTCCGTTGCTCTGCGGACACCAGCTGGTGACGGCACTGAAGAGCAGCGTGAGGTCGTCCTTGCGCGCCAGCTCCTCGGCCGGCTCCACCTGGTTGCACAGGCGCACCAGCACCTGCACGAAGATCTTTTGCAGCAGGATGCGACGCTCGCGCGGCGTGAACACCGAGTCAGAGTCCTGCAGGTTGGCGTTCTCCACCTCGGGCAAGTCGAAGAACAGGTACAGGCATTTGACCAGCGTGGAGGGCAGCGAGGATGCAGTCATCACCTGTAACAAGCATGGCTTCCTTTTCAGTGCCTAATTTTTTGCCAATAACTTTTGAACACTCAAGAGTGGCAGTCGCATAAACAAAAATAAATTTTCATTCGATAAAATAATTTATTTGTTTTTTGGAAATTAAAATATTAGTTATAAGGACAATTTCTGATTAAAGGTATTCAAAAAAAAAATAATTAACCAAATAATTTCTGGATTTGATCACTTTTGATTTAAATCTGGTAAATTCTCTATTCCTGTAGGTTAATTCAGGAACATTTTTTATACGCATGATTTTTTAAATAATCAATGGTGGCACGAAAAATAATAGGATAGATGGCCATTTTAAATTCAATTGTTCAACAGAAATGTTAGATTACTTGTGCACAATTGCCCTGAAGAAATCCCCTTCCCTTCCCTGTCCCTCACATATCTCCATAGAGACACGAGGGTGCATTAATCCTGTAGTGCACTAAGCACTACGGTGATTTCTAAAAATTAAAAAAATTGACCACTCACCTCAATAATAGAAGATTCTCCAGCTGCCAAGAGGTTAATGGAGGTGAGCAACATCCAACCGCTGCTGCTCTCCTCGGTGCTCTCAATCTCCAGAAATTTTACAATCGCACAACTAGCTGCCTCTGTAGTAAGAAAAAAATAATTTGCATTATTATAAAGGCTCGAAATACAGAGAAGCAAAGTTAAATTGAATTGATGGATGCGGATACGAAGAGTTTATTAGCTTTCCTAACGTATTCGGGGTTAGCTGCAATTCTTAAAACGTTTCAATAAAATATTTTATGAAGAGCAGGCCTCAACAGGAAATATTTTCACGAGCCGCCAACTAATAAAAAGACAAGCCATTCGATATTACTTTTGGATTCTTGGAAATTCTCTCTAAAGATTATTGGGAATCCCTTTTCATAATGAAATATTTGTGGCGAGTATTAAACTTTTTGAAAGCCTGCACAATTTGACCTTTACGTTTTGAAACCGTGTTTCGCGGTCATATTGATTTCGGATTAAAGAGAAGCACTCCGAATATGAAAGCGATACAATTTCGCATGTGTGCCGACTCTTAAGAAAGGGGAAAGTAACTCGGTTTGCTGGAAGGATCGAAAGATTGTGCGTTAATTTCAGAGGGAAAACTCCAAACCTTCCATTTTTATATATACATAATAATAAAATATAGATAGTAATCAATGTAGATAATAATAACAATAATTAGGGAACCTTTTTAGAAGTTCTAATACAACGGAAAAATATGAATTTTCCAAAAAAAAGTTGTAGCTGTGACCTATCAAATAGTGACGATTAAATTATACTGCTTTCGAATGTCACTTCGTCAAAACAATTTAATATACGCATTGCAATTGTACGCATCTGAGTACGGCACATGCACGCAGAATATTTCCAGTGGACCATCAACTGCGAGCTATTTTGCGTCACCAAACACCAAATCACAAACGTCACCACGACAAGCTTGTCACAGTTGCTATAGTATGCTGCACTTCGCATCTGCTGTAAAAACAGAGTGATAAATTGAATTTTCTGCCTTTTGATTTACGTTTGTTGTGCACAGTAAGCGCAGAATCACAGATCTCTAAAACACGCCATTAAAATTACCCTTCATTTTTGTGTGTAGATGTTTTTTTTAATCGCTTTAGAAAAATAAAATAAATAATAAAACACAATTTCCTTGAATGACATGGTACTCCGCTACTGAAATTGACGACACCTAAGGGGCTCCGCCATATAAACTGGCAAACAGAAAGGTCTCTTTAAGTCAAAAAGTTTGGGAACCACTGTGTTACACTGCTACATCGTTACATTGAGACCGTGAAGGATTATAATATAGGTGAATAACGCGACGTTATAAACAACGAAAATGGAGTTAGGGACAACGAAAATGGAGTAAACCCACAAACACAGGTTTGTGTGTACCACGGATCTTCAGTCACCTAAATAAATAATGCCGCCATGCGGGAAGAATTTTCATAACTCATCGCGAAAGATGGTGGGGGAGAACAAGTAAAAGCACTACCACATTAAGGGCGTCTCTCGGAACAAAGGCTCAACGGGTGAAAATACCATACGAACTCCCGTAGACTAGGTCGAGGTAAAAATCTAATTTAACTGTCGACGGTAAGTAAGTTGGCAGACTCTCGTCCGACGAGGAACAGTAAATTTCGAACGCCGACCCTATTCTTCGCTTGGCGGTGAGGGGATTACAGATCTTAAAAGGTGGCGAATAAAAATGTTGATGAAAAACTATGTTGACATTTTCGCTGGAGTAACTCTCACGTTGAATATTTCAAGCGGCGACGGGCAACGCTTTGTTTGTCGAGTTCGGCGGCAAGCTTTTGTTGAAATTTATTGGATTCAAAATTGTCTTGCCACGATATTGTTTCGACTCGGGATAAACATGAAATTATCTTGGTTGAATAAAACGAAAGAAGCTTTTCGGAAATGAAGGATTTTATTGAAATTGGTATGACTCGGTACATTATTTTTTCGCTGTACGGTTTTCGGGACCGTACCTTTGAGATTCAAAGAAATGAGGTGCGTGCTTATCACATGTACTCGACCGATAATTCGAATCGACCGAACAAAAAAACTTTGTGACAATGTCGATGGTGTGACAATGTAACAGTGTGACAATGTCATTGGCAATCCCTAGAATTTTTTGAGTCTGGAAATAAGTTCTGTTGAATTTTTTGAGTCTGGAAATAAGTGCTGTTGAAAAGAAAAATTAGGAATCAAAGGGGGAAAAATGAAAAAAAAAAAAGGTTTTTAAAATTAGACTTGGTACGTTTATCATTTTCGGGGCGGAGTTTCTTCGGACGTGAATATCACCCGTTCAGGCATTACCGCATTGACTTCCAGTGATGTAAAATTACAATAACACTATCAATAAAATTTATTCGAGTCGAAATGTCGATACTTTTAATCGTATATTGCGTATATACGGCGAACGAGATTCGTACCCGTATTCACCGACAAAATATAACACTTTTTAGGATAAGGTGGCGATTAAGGTGGACTTTAGATAAAGGTGGCGTTATGAAGCGTTCAAGTGGCCGAAATGATATTTAGCAACGCAACATTTTATAACGCTGCGCATTGCTAAAAAATAATTGCGGTCATGTAAACGCTTCATAGCACCACCATTATCATCTGATAATTGTTATACTTTGTCGGTGCATACGGGCAGCAGGCTGGTTTAATTCAATTGACTTACCTGTGCTTTGATTAGAAGCTCGTCGTCGTATCTCAGAAACCATCAGTTTAGAAACTTGCTGACAAAAAGGCAAGATGTCGGTGAACTTCTCAGTCATGTCCTTTGCCGGGCAATTATCGAATACCTTTATAAAATAAAACATTTTTTTTTAATTAGCTGGCTATTCGTACAACACGGTGACTACATTCTTGCCTTTCATAAAAATATCGTAGAGTTGTCCAAAAAATTAGTTGGTATGGAAGTGGGTTTCTATTATCGCGTAATTGGATTTAATTGGCAATTTAAGATTATTTTTCTTCTGCGTGTTACCAGGCAACGTGAGATCACCAGATATAATTTCATTAATATTTTCCTTCGATGCCCAAGTGATTCGCCGACTCATGGAATCCTTCCCGCGGGTCATTCAAACCTCATCTCAACCCAATAACTCTGAAAGCATTGATTTTCATTCGGCCCGGGGACAACGATTCCAATTCGCTCGCATTGCTCCAGCATCATTCATTCCCTAGTGGTGATCTAATGTTACAACGGAAGAAAAGGGTTTCTTTTTTTTTTTAAATCGCCAACTGTTATTGAGTTTTTTTTGTGTTTTATTTTTTGCGAGCAGTACGGCTCACCTATTCAATCTTCTTGAAGTCGACAAAAAAGTCTACTGAGAGATAAGCCTCCATATGAGAAAGCAAACCTCCTTGACTTATCGGAAACACCTCAGTCAACCTGGATTGTCAGAGTTCAGACGAACAAACACACCCGGCGACTGTGGTTTTTTTTATTACTATTATGTGTACCGTATAATCCTGTCCATAAGCCGCCACCTCGCTCCGAAAGCTCAGTGCATCACCGCACCACCTCCATCCCCCGCGGCCCCCTGTACACCCCCATCCAATCCGGGTCAATACCCGCGCGGCCAATCCAACATTGCGTTCAATCAACCAGTATCCACATCCAGAATTCACACGGCAATCCGCAACAATTGAACCACATAATCATTCAGTTAAAATTCTCGGCATGGGGGAGGAACCAGAAGTTTCGCCCCCACGTTCGTCATCGCATGTTAATAGCAATAAAACCGATCGATGCACCATCATTCCACGGACATCCCCGAACACCCTCCCGGTAACATCCATCAACATCATTCACCAATAGTTCCCTGACATATCAACATGGTCCACGACACATCAGAACATTAACCTAACAGCCTGAGACTGTTACAATAGCTAATTAATAATCATTTCCAGTTCCATCGACATCAACAACATCATCAATGAGCAATATTCCATGTGCAACACCATTAGACAGTCATCACCTCTGACCATCCGAGCTTCCCGCATCATCCATCAATTAAAACCACTATCCTCCTCACGCCAATATTAATTAATTAAAACTTTAAAACTTGTACATTGTAAACTCTACCATTGTCAGTCACAAGCATCGGCAACTATCCGCATTGACCCAAGTGATACCAACACACTAATTAATTAACTATTAAAACTCCAACTACATTGTAAACTCTTCTTCGGGCACGAACTTGCACATCACAATTCCTCACATCATTGTCAACGCATCACCAAGACAACAACAATACAGTTCCACGATACAAGCTCGCCAGCTTGCGACAGAACAATCAACGGCTATCAACATACAGTGATAATACACCCGCGGACGCCAATGGTAATAAAATCACACATTGACCCAACAAGACGTGACAGCGACTACCAATATATATAGCGTGACAGGTGCTGTAGTACTCCACCAAGACACTTATCCTAAATTAAACCATTCAAACAACAGCAACCAGAGTTACAATTGACTGTACTCCAATTAATTACTTATAAACCATCAATGTACAACAACAATCATTAATCATTGACATCAGCTCGACCCCGCCATCGCCACCTGAGTCATCCAGTTAACCAATCGCTATATTACAACAACAATAATAACAATAATAATAATCGTAATCGCCCCCCTAACTAAACCCATCCAGCTCCGGTCTCCGGCGCCTGTCTCTATTCTTCGCTAGCCGCGTCCAGCCACTCATCGAACCTCTGTAGAAGAGACTCCGTCGGTCCCTGGTCTCGGGCAGCCCCCCCCTCCCCGTCCAGTCTCCTTTTCTTTACTCCCTCTTCATGCATCTCATCCTCCTCCGCGCGGCGCTTCCTTCCCTTTGCCCCCAGCCGGATCCAGTTCCTCTGGCCCCGTGGCGTGGCTGGCGACTGGATTGGTCGCTCTCTGGCCGCTCCGAGTTCCCGGCGTCTCCTCCCCGCAACCGTCGCCATCACCTCCTTCCGCCGCATCACCCTCACGACCTCGGCGATCCTTGTCTCCAGCCGGCGACGTTCTCCCCTGGCCGACCGCCTCAGCTGGGGGGGGGGCGGGACCAGAAGATCCGCTAGCACCCCACCTCCGTGGCCCGCATCCGCGGGCTGAGGTGTCTCCTCTGCCGCCCCCCCCACAAAGACCAGCCGTCGCCGCACACCGTCCTCCTCTTCCTCTTCATCCATCTCCTCTTCCTCTTCTATTTCTTCTTCCGAGGATTCATCCGCACCCGGCGTCGACGGGGGAAGGGGGTGGACAAGGCAGTGGACGAAGCTTCGGCGCACCACTTCAGGCTTGATTTCACCAATTGAGTCTAGGATCCACCACGCCATAGTCGAGTGGGTGGCCGCGTCCACCTTACCACCTTCCGTGAGTGTATGAAGCGACCCGTTGAACCAGGTCACCCAGCGCCGTCGAAGGCCGCTCTTGAAAGAGCGGTTAATCCCGGCATCCTGAGGCTGCAGAACGGAGGTCAAGTTCGGCGGCAGGATTGACACTAGGGTCCGGTTGTCCTCAAACCGTGTCCTCACCTCCGTCATCTTATGGACACTATATCCGTCGAGGATGAGAAGCGACAGCTTTGAGCTGGCCGCTCCTCGAACCGCCCAGCATTCCGCCTGCCAAAATGCCATGCCTTCTCTATCCAGCGACCCGCTCTTACTGTAGTAGACGGCGATCCCTTCAGGAAACCTTTGTCGCGCTTGAGCTCGTCTTCGAAATATTACCATAGGTTTCACGTGTTCGCCCGCGGCTGAGCAGCAAAGAATTGCAGTGACTCTATCTTTTTCGTGGCCGGTAGTGCGAAACCAAACCCGTTTGGCCCCCCTCCTGTTGACGGTTCGGGTGGGAGCGAAGTCGAAATATACCGGCACTTCGTCCATATTGTAGATCTCTTCCGGGCCCAGGCCATGCTCCTCGACCACACTCTCCACACCCCGCCGGAACTCCTCAGAGATGCGTCGCCAGTCCGCCGGTCGCGCTTGTCCCATTGTAGTCCTCGCTCTCAGCGAGAGGCCAGCCCGCAGCATGAAGCGCCTGGTCCAGCTTGGGCATCCCGTGAAGCCGGCAATACCGGCCCTCGCCGCCAACCGCCGGGCTTCCTCCGCCACCGCGGCCGTCGTCACTGCCAGACCCCGCGCTCGGGATCGAAGGACCCAGCGTTCCAGCTTCAGTTCGATTACAGGGTACTTCCCCAACCTTCTTCGCAGGGTCCCCCTTTCCCGAGGTAGCTGCGCCAGGAGGCCCTCTTGCATCTTCCATCTCCGAACGCAGGCCTCATCAATGTCCAGGTCTCGCGCCGCAGCTCGGTTGCTCCCGATCTGCCTTGCTCGATCCACCGTGGCCAGCTTGAAATCGCGTGAGAACCGGCGTCTGACGCCCATCACTGCAGTAGTGGTCACGGTAGTTGAATCGGCAGGGTGGGCCAAGAGCCAATCTGGCCGCCGCGGCGATTGAAGACTCTCTCCCCGCTCAATTGAGACTTGGAGCAGTACCGGTACCTCCCTTGTCCGTCCCAGCACAATTCCCGGGTCAGCAGGGTTAGTGGGTCCGACAGTGGCAGCCGCGGCGATTGAAACCACCGACGCGAACCTGGGTCAGGTCAACGTTCTTGTCGACAACTGGAGCTGTTAGATCCGCGTCCCTTGTTCGTCCCAGCACTTCCCAAGTTCACACCAGTAAAATCCTCAGGTCGGGTCAACCGGGTCAGTGGGTCAGCGAGCAGTAATGGCGGGCGCGACGGTTGATCCCAACCAACACGAACCCGCAGTACCCTGGGTCGGGTCGGGTCACTGTCTTCTTCGATAACAATGGCGGCCACAAGACTCTCTTCTCGCACAATTGGCTACCAAAATCCAGCGCAAACTGCTAATAGACGTTTAGATATTGAAGTGAATGAACTCCGCAAACGCGTGGAAAACTCCCTCAGATTGCGTAGTGGCTAGTGCCGGTACATGCGTAGTAGTAGCAGTGCCCCGGGTCGGGTCAGGACGGGTCAATGTTCTTGTTGACAACAATGGCGGACGTGGCAATTAGGAATTGGACCAATACCGCGGACAGCAACGGCAACGATTGACACGCGAACTATAATAATAATAGTGCCGGTATTAAGCCATTTAAATAGCAACCGTCCACACTTAATGCAGATGGGCCCAGCTGGGTCACAATCACCAGTAGTACCCTGGGTCGGGTCAACGTTCTCTTCAATTCTCTTCTCACGTAGTTGGGCAGTTGGGCTGCGAATTGTTAGTAGCCGTTCAGATCCGCGTCCCTTGTTCGTCCCAGTACTCACTCAGTTCAAATTAGTAGAATCACCACCATTTAGACAGCATTCAATTGCATCTGGTGCAGATGGGCCCAGCCGGGTCACAATCGCCAGCATGGGTCGGGTCGGGGCGGGTCAGCGTCTTCGATAACAATGGCGGCCACAAGACTCACTTCTCACGCAATTGGCTACCAAATTTAACGCGAACTGTTAATTACCGTTTAGATCCGTGTCCCTTATTCGTCCCCGCATTCACTTAGTTCAATTTAATAGAATCACCATTAGTAAGTCTCCTCTTCACAAGCGCGTGGAACATGTCGAGTTCGACCACGAAGAGCGAGAAAACCGTCGTTGCACTGTTGACCATTCGGTTCCATCCAGCGTAGACCCAGTCGTGATCAGGCCAGCCCGAATCCCGACGCACCCCGGCTCTTGCGCAGCACCTCATCGGGCTAAGGTCATTGACCGTTATTGCGTCAGCTTCTCGCCGCGACGTCCCTTGGTAGTTTTACACTATAGCCGCGCGGTTAATCCATCGTTCTAGGCGACAACCGGGCAGTTCCATCTTACCGCAGTTCTTTTCTTCATCGCGGCCTTATCGCGCATTTTTCCATCATTTGGCCGAGGGTTCTGGACCGATTTCCACGGTATGTGGTCCGCCCTATTCCATTCAATGAGCCGCTTTAGATCTTCGTTTGTGGTTTTCTCAATGTGTGGAGCATTTTTTTTAACCAATCATTTTAGAATTAGGCTCATTTTATTTATCTTAGCATGAGAAATAAAATTAGAGATAATTAATTGTACGTGAGAAAAGAGCATTGGGCAATGCCGCGTTGGATCTTGCCATTTCGATAACAAGATCTCTTTATTAATTGCTGCCAAATACATTGTAAACAGCATAAGGCTTACTGCTTCTGGCCTCAACTAAAGTCTGTTAACCAGGAGTTCATAATAAAGTTACAAATAAACATTGGTTCTAAAATTAAAAAAAAAATAGAAATTGGAAATGTCCAAGACGAAAAATATAACTAAACCAATTAAAAGGAACCTAGACAGGATTGGCTTTTCCAAAATCTGTTATTCGAAAAAGAATAAAAAACTACAAAAAAAAAACAATTTCAAGAAAACGCCGACAAATGTCAAAGGTGCATGCAGCTCGCAATAGGGTATACAAGAACCCTGCCGCAACGTAAATAACGCCGCTGTCACTTAGCGCTCGCTAAAAAAATTGGTTTCGAAAACATGACGAAAGATTCGGCTGCGCAACCAGTATTGATTTACCGATACATTTGTCGTACACTGATTTTATTTCTCGAACTGAGTGGGTGTGGTGGGGAGGGATGGGAGCTTTGGCTCTCTTTAAAGCCGGTATACTTGCAGCGATTTTCGCAAGCGAGAAAAAAAATGCATGCGATCGAAAGAACACAAATATTTGGCCGACTCGCTCCTCGCTCCTGCTCGGCCACCCGGCTCCCGTTCAACTAATCCACCGACTTCGGTACGGCTTTCGTCAGCGTACACTAGGGGATGCCGAGAGCTCGTTCGCTGCTGATGCGACACTTCTCCGAAAAACGATCTTCCGAAAGCTCCTAAAGTGGGGCTTCGCCGCAGCGCTGCGGAGCGTAGCGGAACGGCGCGCTGCGCTCTGTCGACGAAGGTTGGCGACGAGAGAGACGAGACGCGATATCGGGGGCGGCGGCGGGCATTTTCTTTTCTGCTATTTATTTATTTTTTTTCGGTCAAGGTTGACTTGATCCACGAACCACTTTCGCTGGCACGACGGGGGGTGCCTGTCATCGGTTTCGATTCAGATTGGCAATTTCCGCCACGATTCAGTTGATCAAAAAGAGAAATTCGACGCTCGAAAATCCCTTGACGAAAGAAAGGTTATAGTGAGTCGCGTATCAAAAATTCGTGAGGCCTGAGGTCGCAGGGGAAAAAGCAGTACTATGTTGGTCCCTCTTTTCTCAAATTCCTGGTACACTAATACTGGCTATTTAAATGTTATTGCTATGGGGGAAAAAATCTAGAACGCTGGATAAAAGTCCGAGGAAATGAAATTGTTACATTATCTGTGAAGTGTGATTTTTTTTAGAAAAACTTTTACACATTTACACCCACCTCAAGGAACCACCTGACAATTTTGCACTGATTAGACTTATGACTTAGTCAGGGATCTTTAACGACAGATCCAACGAATGAACCAATGAACAGATCCAACGGTTTTATCACATTCCGAAGAAAGGTTGTTTGGACGTTATAAGGAGACGCGTGGCCCACAGGAGGAGTCACACTGTATGTTTTTAGGGTTCTTTATTCAATAAATGTACAAATAATTATCATACAACTACATGTACATAATACCCTAAGTAACTGTACTAAAAATTCGAAGATGATACATTAAAATATTATCTTGGAAGTTGCCGTTTCACGTCTTCTCTGGTTGAAGACTTTATTATTTTTTACTAGCCGAAGAAAGACGTTTGAACGAATTTCATTCGAAAAATTCCGGAAAATTCGGTCGAAAATTGAACTCGCGATCGCGGACTTAGCTGGCGAACACGCCAACCACTAAGCCACCGACCCCTCTTTGTGTGTGTGAAGCAAACGTAGCTGGGACAATAACATACAGGTGGCGCTGCATTCCTGTTCCTGTCACCTATCTGGTAAACTTTTAAAATGTCGTAAAAACCGAACCAGGGCTCGCCTCTTCATGAGAGAGACGGAAATAAACAAAAACACGAGAGCCATCGGTTTACCTTGCAGAAGAGCGGCAACATGTTGTAGAGCTTGTCCTCCTGCTCCTTGGCGTTGAGGTTGTGCAACGGGTGGCAGTACTCGGAGAAGAGCTTCTTGAGATGCATGAGCCCGAGGGCCGTGTGCTGCGCCTGCTGCTGCGGGTCCTCCGGCAGGGGCCGCGAGTGGCCCACCAGCAGCTTTCTCATTAGATTCATGGCCGGTGGGCAATCCTAGAGATAACAAAAATATGAAAAGAAAAAAAGTAGTATTTTTAGAATGTTACGAACAAAATCGATGGTGGTACAAATGCACGCCGGGACAAATTTAGAATGAAATAAAAAATTAACTGATGAAATAAATATTAAATCAGTAAAATAAAGTAGGAATCGGACTTTTTCTTATTTATTTTTTTAATTAATTTTTATGCTAAACGATGCGAGACCGCATTTAATGCAACTTCAGAAGGCCACCGTTGCTAGCTTGAGATACTATACCTGCCGGATCTCAAGCTAGCATCAAGCGTTTTCATCTTGGGGTACAAAATGATATATCCATGTCAAAATCGAATTTCAATCGAAGAATAAAAATCCATGACCATCAAGGATAAGTCATCAAGGATAATTCATTAAGGATAACCTCTTCCTGATTAAGGACATTAAGGATAATTGTTCAATTGTTCTACAAGCAGCTTTTAAATAACATTTTCTCTTATCGAATTTCAATTTCTAAAAAAACGTTAGAAAGTCATTGGCAAAGTAGAGTTTGCCCTGGAAGTGAAATGACATAAAAGCTAATCCCGGAAACATAATACCCTAGCCATCCTGATCCTCTGCATGAGTCACGCTAGGGTGTGCCGTGAGACTAACTGAGATTTTCCTTGTTATGGAGTTTATCCATCGAGTTTAGCCACTGAGTGGGCGGGGTTTTGAGGGGATAGACGAGCGGCGGAGGAGGTCACGGAAATATTTGTCTACTTTATCGTCGTATATCTGGCGAGAGACCCAGAGAGAGCCGAGAGGAACGTACGGACGGGATACGTCAGCAGTTCGCCCCGGCGACTTTCTATGTCGATAGTTAATTCCTACATGTAATTCCCTCGGCGCCACAGAGACTGCCGGCAGACTTGATCTGCCGATTATTAGAGCAGTGGCGGTTCTCAAACTAAGAACAGGACACAATAGGCTACAGCGGATCAATCCCACCTGAACATACGCTTATGGGTAGACCTACACCAAATTAGGTTCAATCAAGTTCAATTTGCACTATTTGCTGTTCCGTGTTTGCCGATAATCTGATTTAACGGCAAACACGGCAAACACGGCGGTTTGCTTATTATATCTTAAAACAAATTAATTATTTGTCATTGCGTCTAAATAGAAGGCGTGAAGAATGTTGTAAAAAAAATTGAAATGATTAATTATGCTATAGCATTCATAGCGAAGCAGTATTTCGGCTAACTTTGCTTTATACTCAATCAAAAGATCGGGGAAATAAAATGCAAAGTTAGATATAATTGTATAGCTTAGTTGGACTAAATAGCAACTAAGCTATTGCATTCCAACGGCTCCTAAAAACGTTTACTTCTATAAATATAATTTTACTTTTTCTAATAAAATTTTATTTTCCATAATTTTTTTTTACTTTTCATTTTGCAAGTTATGCTGTATTTTGTACGATTTTTTATTACAATTATAACTTTTTATTACAATTATAACTTTTTCAAAAATTAAAAAAGAAATAAAATAATTAAAAAATTTATTTCTAATAAAATTTAAAAATCCGTCATCGACGAACGAATGGAATAAACGAATGGTGACTATGTGGTCATCGGTATCAACCGAATCGACATAACAAAATGTGCATAACGAAACACGTGCAGGTTTGCTTTTTCCGTATCGCGCGCCACCATTTGTCCGCCGCTGGTCGATAACCTGCTGGGCATCGCTATACCCCCGTTGGAATATCTCGTGTTTGTCGAGCCTCGAAACAATTTTATCAGGGGGTGGGGGGAACAGTCTGACGCGTGTCGCGTGCGGCGCCACACAGTCTACGAGCCATTGAGCGCCACGGCCCACCATTACAACACTCGGCGACAGGTTAACTTTCAGCTGAGCATCACAGGTGTTACGCTATCCAGTAGAGAATTCACTCCACCATTTCAAATTATTTATTTTTCCGGGACAACAAAAACCCACGGTACGGACTATGCTCGTACATCAATTTGGAAGAAAGGAATTTTACACTATGGTATACATCCAAGTCTCTCACACCCTGGTTTTGTTTAAGTACCTGAGTAAATAATTAATGTAAATAAGAAGTTATTAATATTCTATTTTGATCATTCGATTACTTTACCGATAAACAGCTTACATAAAAATAATAATGGTGGATGTTCGAAATACATGAAGGCGGAACATAATAGTTTGACAGGCTTTGCTTTGCTAATCCATCATAAACGAATCTGAACTCAGTAATTGAATCAAATTTTATGAAGTCTGAAGAGGATTGGGAACAGTGATGCTGCCCCCTAAAGGACGCAATCACACATGGCAGATGTTTCAAGCTATGCGGGAAAGCAATACTATTAAATTCAGGGATGTGATTTGCCTCTCGTGCGTGATTGATGACGCAACGGTACTGCGTGATTTCAGTGATTGCCAACCATGATTTATCAGGGGCAGCAACGCAATTTAGGTGTCCTAAGTAGAAAAATCAGACAAACTGCGAGATAAAACCAAGACGTTTCGAAATATTTCAGGACAACACATACTCATCGTAAGAGTAAATGTAAAATTCGAGGAATCATCCAGATTCGAAAAATAACCCAGCCGGACACGGATTTCGGTTCCACACTTGCGTTGTCGCGCAGTGGCTGACGGGGCTCACAAAAATATGACCTGCCTGCAAAACGATAGAAACGTCTACCCTCACCTCCCCCCCCCCCCCCATTTCTCTATCCATCTCCACGGGCTCGTACACCGTGGTATGCATAAAAATGATTTAACGGCTTCGCACCAATCGGCGTCGCCATGCCGAGACAGGTAAACGCGGGGGGAAGGGGAGTTTAGGGAGTGGTAGTGGTTATGACTGGGGGGATCACTATTATGCTATTCCCATGGATAGAAGCCGCCTTACCGAGTGTCCGTATATGCATAACCTTCGTCGAGTGAATGAGATTTCGCACGGTAAGCAGGCCGAATAGCAGGTTAATCTTTTTCTTTTTTTAACGCTCCTTCATTTTTGTTCTGGAAAGCTAGTTTTCTCAAAGCAGCATTTTTTCTTTAAAAAATTACTTGGTAGTTCAATGTCGATGTTCAGGTGGACAGGAATAAATTCGGAATGTCAGTCGTAAACTCAAAACAACTGTGAACTACACAACCAATCAAATGGTGGGATAATCCATATGAGCGATCGCCGAATGTCACGGAAGTTCGCGTGTCAAGCGTATTTATGACTCGTGTTACCTACGCAGTGTCACCTTGTCGTAAACTGTCTAAACATTTGGCCCCATAGTTTAAAACCGAAAGCGATATACAGTTCACACCTATTGACAAGTTACCGGCACAGGCAAACTGCTGACGTTATGGAATGCATACCGGTAGTAATATTCCTTTGGTGAATTTAATCGAAAACAATTAAAACACAATTCCAAACGTATTCATTCCGTGGAACAATATTTAATAGAATTTTAATTCTCCTTATATAATTAAACATAGTATACTATGGTGATGTTCACAACAGCGATCAGGACTAAAATATAGTTACTTAATTTATTTATTTTAGAATAGCTGTTTGCAGTTGTGACCTGCTTATTTCAAAAGACCGGTTTCATAGATTTTGCAGTTCGGTTAAGCCAGTCCACCACCACAGGAATAGGTACTTCGCAGCAACATTTCCTCTAAAAGTTATGTGCCGCGAGATAGCAGAACCCCTCGTTATCCCACAGGGACAACAATAAATGGGAACGAACGTAACCGGGCCGTCTTATTTGTGGACGCAACAAGCTTAGTGCTTGTCTGCAGCCAGGCCACGTTCGCTCCAATTTCGCCGACGCGACCTCCCCACCAGGGAGGCCGACGAAATCCATGAAACCCGCTTGGAGCTCAGAAAGGGTAAACATTACTCTAATACGACTCGTCGTAGCAAATTCGGTATTGCAACCGACTGCTGGTTTTTTTTTTAATAATCGATGATCGTCATCACTGACATGAATAACCATTATAGGGCAGGAACGGAACAGAAAGGTTCCGTTCCTGGGAACAGGTTCCTTTTTTGAGGAACTTAGAAGCTTAGGTTCCTTTTAATTTTTTAGGAACAGGATCGGGAACTGGTATCATTTTTCATCGGAGGTAGGGAACTGGAACCGGTTCCTTTTGAAAAGGAACTAACGTACAACGCGAACGCGTGAACGTACAACGAACACTGTACCCCTCTAATCGCCTTGAAAGAGCAAATTGGGGAGGGGCACATTTGCACCGCTGCCTCGGGATCGGATAACGAAAACCCGAGCCGTGAATCGAACCCGGGTTCACCACACACATTAAGACCACTGAACTACGGTGACCGCACGATCAATTCCCGGCGCGGGCTCTCGTTTATTCGAT